>CAUYPK010145802.1:0-15100 GCA_963574355.1 Loris lydekkerianus
ATCCCACCAATCACCCTCCCTCCGCCCATCCTCCCCCCTCCCTCCCCTCCCTCTCCCCCTTCCCCATATTCTTAGGTTATAACTGGGTTATAGCTTTCATGTGAAAGCCATAATTGTTAAGTTTGTGTGTCTTTGTGAATGCACTAAAAACATTGATTTGCACTTAAGAGCAAATATTCATATGGAAATATGTCAATGGAAAAAATCATACAGTGATTATTAAAAGTATGTTCAGGTACCATTGTGTTTCAGTGGATAAAGTAACTGCTAAGTATTTTTTGTTGTTTTTGTTGTGGCATAAGCTCTTAAATAATATGATGTGTAATGGATGGATGCTAGCATTGAAGACTCTGGAAAAAATAATTTCTTAACAGATATAAAAGAGATAACCAGTAACAAACTGATCATGAAATGCCCTAAATATGAGTATATATATGTATCTAAATTACTAAGTTTAGGTCATCATCACATGTCTTGATTATCAGTAGAGTTCAATTTTTGAAACCCTGGTGCCTTTTAAAAAAGTTTTTATGAATATTCTTTTCACCTAACCAGTGGTATTTATATTGATACACCATGAAATATTAACTATTACCTCTCATGTATCAGCAAAAATAAATTCAGAAGCTGTGATCGGACCTTGGCTAATGAAGGTAAGCTTGGCCTCTAGTGAAAAATTAGTATGATGAGTCTGTTTCTGCCAACTTCGGTGATAAATTTTGGGTCCATTTTTCTTGTTTCTATCCTTGCGGTTGGAATAGCAGTCAGAAGAATGCACATGAAGAAAATCTACCAAAGGATTTTTCTAGAAAGAAAATTGGAAGCTTTTGTGAGTTGTCCGTGCTTGGTTTATTTTGCCAGTTTCCAGGTATAATCTCCAGGAAATCAGGGTCTGCTGGAGAGGTAAGATTTTTAATATATGCAAATCTCTAATGACCACATCATAAACACAAGACAAGGTTCACAAAGTCGTGAATTGAAAGTATGCTTTCCACTTGAGAATTTATATCCTGCTGAGGAACATACTGTAAAATTATATTACATCAAGAATAAGCCAATATCCATCCTATGAAATCAGTAGATTATTTGAACAGAAATGAATTATTCCTGAGACACAGGCTGGAAAATTTCTGAAAAGAATGAGTAGGCTGACTACTGTGGTGAGAGTATCTCTTACACCCATTATCTCCCGAGGTGAGCTCAATTTATACCCACAGGTAGGAATGGTCTCTATAGAATCATTTGAGTGATTTATAGTGAAAGCCCATTTTTTTTTTTTTTTTTTTTTTAGAATTTTTGGCCGGGGTGTGTTTGAAGCTGCCACCTGCGGCATATGGGGCTGACGACTACCCTTTGAGCCACAGGAGCCGCCCAAAAGCCCAGTTTTTAAATGACAGAAAGTTGGAATTAATATATGACAAAAATTCCATACAAAAAGAGACCAGTTAAAGGGAATCTTCCATTTGTAATACATAATGAAACAGAAATTAGATGTTTATCGGGAGCTTAAGTGGGAGCAGAGAGATTTAATAGTTATGAAGGTTCAGGAAAATGCACAGGTGAGTGACACTTGTGCATGGCAGAGAAAGGATAAGAGGCATTAAGAGTTCCAAGAGAAGAGAATAATGGTCTTATCATAACAAATATGTAAGTGCCTTGATGGATGTGTTAACAGTTCCATGTAAGCATTTCCCATTGTATATCAAATCAGTACACAGAACCCCATAAATGCATCAATGGAAACAGTTATGATTTAATACAAAAAAAAGAAAAAAGTGTGACAATGATTTAACTGTATTAACATAATTTTGAAACTTCCTTTTAAGGATGATTGGTAAGATTCATTTAAATAAAGTAACAAATAAGATTTATAGCAAAGTAAAGGGAAAGAGGACGGTAAGATCTGAAAACAAAAATACTTTTCTGTCATTATACTCAGAATTCTTGTATTTTGTGCTAACATTATATTTGAAGTTCTTGGTCTACCTGCCTTTAGCTAGAGATTGACTACTTCTAAGGATTCATAAAAGTTCTCAGTTTAAAGTCTCACTGCCTTCCTAGACACTCGTAAGCAAAATCTAGCTTGGGGGGGTATTTCAGGATTCATTAGATCTGGACGTCTTATAAATTAGTACATGGGGGAAGTGTCAATGGCATATAAAAAGTGATGACCACATTACCATTAGACCCAATGGCAATTCACTAAATTAAAGTAATGAAGTAGTTTAAAACTTTAGTAGTTTAACTTTAAGAATTAATTTTTTCCATCTTTCTACTGTACCTGAACTTGAAAATGATATAGACAATACATTTTTTCTTTTTTTTTTCTTTTTTTTTTTTTTTTGGTTAAAGTGCAACGTTTTACACAGAGTTTTTCTATGGCACTGTCAGTTAACTGAACACCCTTTAAGACAAAATGTAGGTAGAAATTCCCTCACGTGGATACAGGAGAGTTTGAAACCTCCAAAACTTTGGATAAGGGAACCACTTGCAGGTGCTTCCTTGAGAATAGTTATAAGTTTTATTATTCTTTAAGACCAACAACATTTAAGTAGGATTTCTAAATAAATTACAGAATTCCAAGTGACCTTTGAATTTCAGATAAACAATATTTTTAAGGTATAAGTTCTAAATATCATATGTGCATACTTAGAAAATTATTTGTCATTTAGTGAAATTCGAAGTCATCTAGGTATACCTCTCTCCCACCCCAATCTCAAAATTTGACAAACCTGCCCTTAAAAATGAGCATTAAACTCCCTGAATTCACTTTCCTCACTGTCTGCTCTTCATCAAGGACTTTCCATCGAGCTCAAATTATTGGAAGCTACAATGGAAAGGGTCCAATTGCTGTAGCCCATCCAGATCAAGATGTCAGATAGAAAGCAGCAAGGAAACACAATACCTCCACCACACTTTGGTTTGTGCTTTCTAATAGGCTACTTTTAACCTATGTTTATCTTCAAAGTGTCATTAATGTTTCACACTGTTTCACCAGACTACTGGGTGAAGAGTTTGTGATCTCTCTTGCACAGAAAGACCAGGTCATTTTGAGTTACACATTTAATAAGGAGTCTCAATCTTAGATCTTCCATGATATCACGGGCCAAAATCTTCTTTTGTGTAATACAACCTCACCTCGCAGTGGCAGGGAACCCAGGTTACAAAATCACTGATGGATTAGATATCAGGCTAAACTTTCATTGCAGACATGGAGGTAGTTTTTAATTTTTTCATTTCTGGCAACTGGCATAAACTTAAGAAACATACGCGCACACGCAAAAGAGAGAGAGGGGGAGAGAGAGAGAGAGTCACAGAACTTTTTGCACAGCTCCTTGTTTTCAGTAGAGAATCATCGCACCAGTGTGGTGAGCTATTGCTTTAACTCTACACCATATCTGTCACTAAAAATAATTGCAGATTTGTGACAGATCATAGTGCCTAATATAAAGTAAAAATTTACCTAATATACTGTTACTAAGGAAATGATTTAATTATATTAAGAGAGTTTTGAAAACTGAATTAATGGATTGACATATGCTAATTTTTACCACATCACTGATGTAATAGACACACGTTTTTGTCAAGCATAATGATTTACAATGACTTACACACCACATCTTCTAATAATTGAATATGATTTATATTTCACAATATTTTATGTTTTCTTAATTAAATTATACATAATTAATTACTAATATGTTGAACAAATGTCACATTTATTTTCCTAGCTGTTTTTGCAATCTGAAATGAATTGGTGTTCAGTACTGTCCTTTTATGTTTTTTTTGTTGTTGTTGTTTTGTTTTGTTTTTTAATCTTGGGGCTTGTTTAGTTAGTTTTTACATACAATAAAATGCACTCATTTTAGTTTGCTTCCTAGGCATTTTGAAAAATGCAGAGGGTAATATAACCACCACAGAATCATAATACACAATAGTTGTATTACCTGAAAGAATTTCTTCCTGTTATACATCTAATCAATCCCACACCTTACATCAATTCCCAGCAAAATCTAATCTGTTCTCTATTTCTATTGCGCCCATTGCTTATACTTTGAAAAACAAGTATATGTAGACTAAAAAAAATTATAAAAATATTATAGAGAGCTTCCATATATTCCTTGCCCAGCTTCCACCAAAATTAAACATTTTACATAACTCGTACAGTTACCAGATATAGTACCTAAAGATTCCATTGGAATTTCAACAGTTTTCCTGCTATCTTTTCTCTTTCCTCCAACATCTTATTAAGAATCTCATACTGTTATGTTTGATTTTATCTTGCTGTAATCATTCTTCGCTATGTCCTTGTCTTCCATCATCCTGTCACATTTGAAAAACACTGATTTTGCTGAATATCCCTTAAATTAGATTTGTCTATTGTTCATACACTGCCGGACTAAGGTCATGCATTTTTGTCAAGGGTACCAGAAAAATGATGTGTCACCTTGAGTGTATCACATTCTGGTTTATGATTTTTATGTTTCACTACTGATGATACCAACTTTGACCAATTAGGTAAGAAGAGCTTTTTTAGGATTTTCTACTCTAAAGTTATTATATTATGTCTGTAACTAACAGAATTTCTGGACAGATTTACTGAAAGTATAAAAATCCTCATTTTCTTATTTGTTTAGGAGTTGTGTTTATTTTGTTTGACAAACCTTAGTTCAAACCTTAAGTATAAGTTCAAGGATTATGTGCAATTACTTAAAGTTTACTCTACAATATTTATCTCCAGATATATGCACAGAAAAAGACTTACACACATTTCTGTGAGTTAAATGTCATGTCAGCTGAGCTGTTCTTTTAGATTTTATGGCTATCCCTTTTTAGAAGCTTTTAAATAAAATTCAATTATCTTCATGACTTCTCTAAAAAATGTATGATAAACCCATATGGGCTAACCAGTTAACCCAAATCAAACATTTATGAGATTTTTTTTTTTTTTTTTGGTAGTTTTTTTTTGGCTGGGGCTGGGGCTGGGTGTGAACCCGCCACCTCCGGCATATGGGGCCGGTGTCCTACTCCTTTGAGCCACAGGCACCACCCTATGAGATTTTTTTTTTAAAGAATTAAAACACAGACAAAATAACCCAATTTAAATTTAATGTTACTTCAAACTAAAAAGTTAATCTCAAGTTAAAAATCTATGGTTTTCTAAAGAATCGATTTCTATATATGGGTGTTGGTATGTTTACAAAATGACCATAGAATTTATTTTATTAAAAACTAAGAGAATATATTATGCAAATAACATTTAATTTTAATATTCATAAAGAGTTAAAAATAAAAATATTAAAATGGGTAGATGTAAGTAAACCCTAATATTATGTTTTGTAGAAAAGGTAAAGTTTGATCACTTAAATTTCCATGGTATTTAAGTTAACATTATAAACATTATAAACATACCAAACACTTAACCAAAAGCAGTTTTATTAACCATTGTCTGTCTGAATGATTTTGTTAATTATCTTGCTAGTTCAAGGGGAAGTTATTCTCACTCTCAGTTGGGTTACAACTTTAAGGTTTATATTCTCCTTTATCTTTAAGAAGTCTGCCTTATACTTGCTTCTGCCTTCAGTGAAGCTGGACTCACACTGCTTGCTGTAGTACAACCAATGATACAAGTGTCATTACATACAGTGTCAAACAATTAAGTTTGTGAACTTGGCACTGTGTGCTTACTTGGCAGCACCGTACAAACAGATCAATAAGTTTTCAAACCCTTGGTGTATCTGTGGCTCTCAGTTGTGTTTGTGTTAATGTGTGGTGGTGTCTTTCTGAGTAGTATTCATTGTCGTTGTGTATTTTTGAGTGCCAAGGTGAGAATGTCAGAGCTTGAATTAGAACAATTAGCAAGTGTTTATAAATTTCTTGTGAATGGACTGAGTGGAAGTGAAATCAGGAATATGCTAGTCCAAGTTCACAGGGAGAGTGTCATGAAGAAAGCAGCAGTGTACAAATGGATTAAATGTTTTTCTGAGGGCAGTGAAAGTGTCACTGATGAAGAGAGATTAGGCTGCCCATTAGGTGACCAGAAATGAGGAAAACTGATAAAAACATTGTAAAAAGTTCATTGCTGTGCATAAAAATCATCAGCTGACTGAGAATCATAGCAGACCAAGTAAACATCAAGAGAGGAATAGTTAGGAAAATCTTAACTGAAAATCTTGGCCAACAACTCATGATGCTTGTATCACAACAAAGCACCAGCTCACTTGGCACTGTCTGTGAGGAAGTTTTTAGCCAATAAACAAGTAACTATATTTGGAAAACCCTCTCTATTCGCCTGATCTGGGCCCTAAAGATGTTTTTCTTTACTCAACAATAAAAGAAGTATTGAAAAGAAGACATTTTGATGAGATTCAAGATATCAAGGGCAATACAATGACAGCTTTGATGGTCATTCCAGAAAAAGACTTCCAAAATAGCTTTGAAGTGTGGAATATGTACTGATATCAGTGCATAACTTCCCAAGAAGGTGACACTAGTGATATTCAAAAATGAGGAAGGTAGCACGTTTTCCAGGATCAGCTTGCAAACTTATCATCAGACCTTGTGTATGAAATGTGTGATAACTTTCCACAGATATGGGTAGATCACATCCTCCCTTCCCTCAGTTGCCCATTGAATAACATAGACAGATTCTTCTCAAAGAAGTTTTTTCAACACCTTTTCTTTGGTGTTGCCCAGTTTCTCTATCTATTTAATAAAATGAGACTAAACAGAATATCATGTGTAAGTTGCTTACTTTATGTGCCTTATATTTTAAAGACAATGTTGATTTTCTATGTCTTCCAGCTTTACTTCTGTTTTTCCAAAATATTAGCAGTTGGTACTTGGCACAGTTTCCTTCACAAAATCAATTTAGAAATTCTTTTGGAACCCAAAATAATTGGCCTTTGAGTTTTCATGGGGGCAGAATTGGCACCTTTAAATAATTACAATTAGAAATTAATTCCAAGTAACTTAAAGAATAATTTTACAAAATTCTTTTAGCTTACTTTTTTAAATTACTAGGTCATCACCATTGTGTGATTTGTCTTTTCTAATGCAAGTTAAATCTTTCCCAACTACTTCTATTAATTATAAAGTAGTCAAACTTTTTTTCTTATTTACAAAATAGTTATGTCTTTTGTCATGTGGTTGTGTGATAATTTTTTTCTTTGAGAGGGAGAGTTTATTGGCAAATCATATTTATATTTGTCACATTCTTGGGCATCATGTTTAACATTGCAAGTAACAAATTTAAAAGTCTTACACTTTTAATTCTTTTGTTATTACAAATATTGTTGAAGGAAGGGTTCAAGGTGGAAGGGAATGAAGCACCCATTCTTCTTAGACAGAAGCAAATGAATTACAAACTAAAAGGCAAGATTATTCCTTGTGACTTTGTATTTATTGTCATGTATGCACATAGAGTCTACTTATTTTCTGAGTTTGAAATGATCTAAATCAAAGAAAGTATATTTTTTACTCTTACATGTGTGTGAAATTATGTATAATGAGTATAAAATTGATTCAGTTATGATCTTTTGTCTAACATCAGCACAATATTATGTAGAGAAACTGTGTTACATGTGCTCTTTAGTTTCGCAAGACATCCTGGTTAAGGTATAGGGGATTAGCTATGGGACTAACGCCTTCAGATTTCCTTAGGATATTAGCTCATTTAATTGATTTTCTATTTGTCATAATACAATTGATCCCATAAAAAGCAAAATTACTTTCACAAATCTAAGTTGGACAAAAGATGATTCATGACTTCAGTTTTAGAAACTCTGCTTTCTTCTCATTAATAGTAATTTCCAAATATATTACTTGGGAGGGTTATATTCTCAAAGTGGCATTAAAGGAATTATTAAGATTGATTGCTGCCTAATCTAAAGGAAGAGAAAGAGAAAGAAAAAAGTGTCAGTATATGCTCTGATTCATTCTGTATGGAATTAAGATAAATTTAGATACTTTTTTTTTCTAGTTTTCAAACTGTTGTCTAGATAGGTGCCCCATAAAAACGTTAACAATTGTCAATGAGTGAATTCAAGAACAACAGCATCAGTGAGACAGTGATTTTAAAATGAAAAATTTCAGGATACAAAGTTCTGTCAGTCTTATGTTAAAGAGATGAGTATGTACTTAGGACATAGAGGAGGAGAAAGCAGTCCCACTTAAGAAGAGAAGATGCTTTAGACAGCCCAGGGTGAGGCTGACACCATGAACAGGCAGTGTCTATCAAGGGTGGTGTTGGAGACGGAGGCAATGTGGTGGTAATTTTTCTTTTTTTTTTTCCCCTAAAAAAGAGGAGAGAAGATATAGAACTATTCAGATGTTATATACCAGCAGTTCTCAACCTGTGAGTCGTGACCCCTTTGTAACAATGAAAATACATCCTGCATATCAGATATTTACATTATGATTCATAACAGCAGCAAAATTACAATTTTGAAGTAGCAAAAAAAATAATTTTACAGTTGGGAGTCACCACAACATGAGGAACTGTATTAAAGGGTTGTGGCATTAGGAGGCATTAGGAAACTTGAGAACCACTGTATACAGTTGGGTTGGGATGGCAGGGCTGGGGAAGGTGAAGTTTTGGTTATAGTGGAATTAGGTTTCTTTAAGGAGACTGAAAAGATGAGATGGATTCATTGGCTGGGCCAAAGCAATGTTGTACATCCTGACAGGAAATTTCAATGCTATCTTTAAGGCAGCTGCCGTGTTCTGATTATTGCCACCCCCACCCACACCCCTGCCTAATTTGTATGTTAAAACCATTATACCCTATGCAATGGTGTTTGGAGATGGAGCCTTGATATGTAATTGGGTTTGAAAGGTGGAAACCTCATGAAGAGATTAGTGACGTTATAAGAAGTGACACTGATAACCTTCCCTCCTCTCTCTTGCCTGTGTGAAGAGACATCAAGGAGGTGGTCTGTAAGCCAGGGAGAGGCTCTCACCAGACCTTTGGGCTGCCGGTGCCTTAATCTTGGACTACCCAGCATTTAATAGCAGCGAGGAACAAATGTTTGTTGTTTAAGCCTGATGTTCAAACTCAGACAGTGGTTGAGAGCCATATTCCATGTTTGATGACATGCAATGGAATGATAAAAACTGTTTCTCAAAAGCTCACTGAAGCCACAGTTCAGAGAAGAACGGGGAGGGGGCAAGGCCAGGGGATTTCCACCTACAATGCATATTCCAGTATGCATATGTGTTATTACATTGCAGATAAACTTAAGAAAGGAAATTTAGTTGTAATGTCTAATTTAATATGCAGTGTTGTTAAAAGGAATTATTAGTCATTTTAATTTCAGTCTTATGGTCTCATGTTAATACACTTGCTATGCATTGAGCCGAGTCACATTATATCTCACAGCTCCTTGACATTGGAGTTGGCCAAGTGATCTTTGGATGATGCAAAGTTGGCAAATACAGTTAAGGCAAAGACTTAAAATATACTTGCATTTTGGGCTTCTCCTCTCACATAGTTCTACCTCCATAAGAAAAACATTTCTTGGATAACCTTATTCTAAAAGACATATATGGAACAGATCAAATTTGAACTTGAAATCTGGAGAAAACCTCAATGAACCTTATCTTATTTCAATCAATTTCCAGCTAACCTGTTGATAATGAGTAAGGAATAAATGCTTGTTTTGTATTCCATTTGGTGGTTGTTTGTCATATACATAGCTTTCTGATACTATAGTAAATATTATTTTCATACCAATAAAGGTAATGTCTTATATCCCTAGTTTGCTTTTAGAAACAGCTTTTAAACAAAGATTATATATTTATTCATGATCATAGAGTAGAGTGTTAATGTTTTCAACCTTGATATCATAAGTACAGATGAGAAAGGCTGGGAAGTTGAGGAATGAGGAATGACAAAAATAAAGCTCACTGAAAAAGAAACCTAAGAAATCAAGAAAGAGTGAACTACAAATGTTAGAAACTAAATGAATGTTATTTAGTCATTCTATACTACATAAAGTTACTAAAAGAAATGATTATTAAAGGTATCTGAGACTATGACCCCCTAAAACTACAGTATTTCAAGGAGACAAGAGGCAAAAATAATAGTACATCTAAACTAGAAGTAGTTGTTACATATTCATTGATAGAAGATTTTTTTCAAATGATAAGAAGAAATGCCTTTTATTTGGGAATAGGAGATAATCCCAAACCATTTTTTTTTTTTTTGCCAAAAACAAACACATATATCAAAAGGGTAGTTTACATGAAAGCGTATATGTAAATTGAAATATAGAAGAAATTCTTTTTAAACTTGTTGATTTCTGAATCTAAATTGTTCCACACCTTATACTGGTGGGTTTTAAAAAATGTATCTAGTGTCCCATACTCATATTAACCACACGTATCTTATAGATTTTATAAGTTTCATATAGTGATATTGTTGGGATTATAACATTCAATTCCAACAGTAATTTCAGGGAAGTAATTGATGATTCAGAATATAAACATTTTTTTCTATAAAAAATAAAAAAAGTCAATATAAAATGCAAAAATCATTTATATTATCAAAATTATTTTCTACCCTCTTTTTTAATTCCAAAATTGAGGAGTACTTGTACACCACGAAAAATGCATAGTTAGCTGGTTTATCATGCATTTATTGAATTCATTTTCAACTTGAACCTTACTTCTTAGGTTTATTTTTTAATAAATTTCATTTCTATTGGTCTCATTCCTCAACTTCCCAGCTTCTTTCACCTTTACTTTACAATATCAAGGTGAAAACATTAACACTCTATGATCATAGATAAATACACTAATCTTCGCTAAAAAGTCGTTTCTAAAAGCAGAGTAGGAATATAAGATATTTTCCTTTATTGATAGGAATGTAATGTTCACTGTTGTATCAGGCTCAAAAAAATTTTTTTAAGTAATTTTATATTTGAGTCAAACTAACACATATTCAGCATCTCTTCGGGTCGGGCTGGCCTGGGTCAGGGTTCACATACACTTGCAGAAGAGGACAGACGCTACGTTCCCATTAGCATTGCACTATTCTAGTAATTACCATTCAAAACACTGTCAGGTAACTGTTGATTTTCTCTATCAGCCTATTATATTGCACATCATATGTGGAAAAGTCATTATCAAACTTCTATTATCTTTAATTATAGCAGAGAATTTGGCATGGTAATTACAAGAAAACTAAAAAAATCTCTAAGTTTCCAACAGAGAAAATGACAAACTGTTAGAATCCTTCCACAAAAAATGAGCAGTTTGTATGAAGCTGATATTGAATGATTACCAAATATAAGCATCCAGCTTTCATCTAGAGTAATTAATAAAAGTATTTGTTAGGAGACAGACATCATCCAGGCTGGGATAAAACCTTTTTCATAAAATTGAATAATGTAATGTTCTACTTTATTCTTTCAGTTTCAAAAAATAAACTGGTCTAATTCTCCTAATGTATGTAAAAGTCTGATCTGAAAGAGAAAAAAAAAACAAAAAAACTAAAGTTAGTTTTAACTTTAATAGATTTATAAGCATTCCACATATAGTAACACATAGTATATAATTATATGAAGTAAGTCCCATTCTCCTTTAAATTCTTCTTTTAGCAATTTCCTTCACTTGGTGTACTTTATGTAAACAACCGGTAATAAAAGCAGTATAATGATTCTGTAACAAAAACAATCATCTATGACTTGGTATTAAAATATATAATAAATATACTGAATAAAATAAGAAAAGAAAATAAAGAAATTTAATCAAGGGGGGAGAGTCCACAAATACATTGGGCCTTTCAGCTAAAAAAAAAAAAAAAGAAAGAAAAGAAAAATGCCAAATTCATGAAAGACAGAGGAAAGTTAAGGAAATGTTCCATACTGAAAGAATGAAAGATGAGTGAGTCCAGTGATGGGATGCAGGAATCCAAAGAGTTTCTGAGCTTATGAAACGAAACAGCAAGATCATGAGCAAAATTCTAACCTCTCTAGAATAGTCAGAATTTTCCCAAGGAAAAGTCCTCATTTTGATGATGTTACTGTTGCGCTGGAACAGACCATTACTGTTGTACTTAGGAAATAAACACCAAAATAATAAGCAGGAATATGGCCTACCTCTGCCCCATAAATACCTCAGTAAGATGTTTTGTATGTATATATTCATATTTGCATACAAATACATGGTAAGATTTAGGTATATTTCAATATCCACAGACTAATAAACTGGATGGGGTAACACATTAACAATTAGGAAAGCTAGCTGAAGACACCTGTGATATCTTTATATTCTTTCTACAACTTTCCAAAGTTTGAAAATATTTTAGATTAAAATGCAAAAGGGAAAGAATTTAATCTGAAAGAAGCCATTCCAATTAGAAATGTAAACAAAAAAAATAATCTGTCAATTTGTTAATATAGTCTGATGATGTCTACTCTGTTATATAATCAAAGATAAAAAGAAAAATAATGTTGAAGCAGAAACAGTAATTTTCTATATTTCTGTAATTTAAAAGGTGACCAATTTATTCAAAGCCATTGGACAGAAGAATTTTTTCACTTTTTTTCTTTTTCTCTTTTAGCAGTTAGTAGTTGAACATCTACTATATGCTAGGTACTTTTAAAAACATACTCAAAAAGCAGAGCAACCACTGAGAAAAAAGACTCACCAATCATCCCACAATCTTGAGCAGAAGGTATTGCTAAGGAAAGTAAGGATAATTACAACAACATAAGTTAAACCTGACTCTGAACTCATGTCTTAAGATCTAATAGAAAAAAAAAACTAAAACTAGCACTTGTGTCAATTGTTACTGTTTTTCACTAGATGTCTGATAAAGAAAAAAATACAAAACATATAAATAGGTAATAAAAACAATAAATCTTCAATAGACAAAGCAATAATCAGACTTGGGATACAGGAGTGACTCAGAAATAGAACAGCTCAGAGGGAAATCCCAACACTACAATGAAGTTGCCTTTCACGGAGAAGATGGGCCACTCAGACAAGTGACTTCTGTTGAAAAAACTAAACTATAGAGACAATCCAAGATGGCAGCCGAGTAACAGCCTCCCTGTAACAGGGTACAGTGAGGCTGGGGAGATAAGACTCCAGGCATCTCTGGCTGGTGGGATCTGCCTAAAATCATCCCTTTGAGTATACAGGGAGTCAGAAAGGGACTTCTGGACCCAAAGAGGAGGACAAAAACAGTGGAAAAGTGTCAAGTGGTTGTGTGTGTCCGATCGACCTAATCCCACCAGCATCCGTAAGTACAAGCAGCAGTGAGACTGAAAGGCCTTACCTGTGAACTGTTTTGGTGTTTTTGGACTAGGCAATCAGTTGAACTGCCTTTGGGGATAGCTTGAGCAGGAGTGTAGAGAACTTTGGGCATTGTCTAGGGCCCCAGACTGAGCTGCTGAGCCAGACAGAGCTAATAGTGATCGGCTGTGGGCTGCAGAGAACCATTGTGAGAGAACTGCCCTGGCAAGCTCTGACCTCAGGGCTGCAGAGCAAGGATCAGGCCAGAGCTAGTAACCTAGTGACCGAGCACCCTAAAGGCAGGGACTGAGCTGCCTTACAGTCTTAACCCTCAGGGGAAAAGTGAGAACATTTTGGCACACTGGAGCCTCGGGCTATTGCCCTGGGTAGAGTGCCGTGGCGTCACAGCTCATAACAACCTTAAACTCCTGGCTTGGCGCCGCCCAGACCTCCATAGAACAGTGTTGTGACCTCCGACCCGTAAACCACACCTGCTGGGGCTCCGCATGCCCTGACCAGGAACTGCAGGAGACACACAACCCTGCGTCCTCCCTCCTGTACTCTCCCTGCCTCCACACCGGCCCGCTCGTTCACCAGGGACTCAGGTAGCTGCGTGCCCTCCAGAACCCTTCCTGCCTCTGCTCAGAGCCCTTCTCCTGGCCAGAGACTGCTAGAGACTTGGACTTTCTGTGCCAAAGTCACTGGACACCAGGCACTTCCAGAACCGTGTGTATCACCTCCTGCCCTGTTGCTGGATCCAGGTGTGTCACACTCAGGAGCTGCTTCCACAACCAGAACTCCCTGGCTGGGCAGCCCCAGAAGAACTACACAAGACCACTCTCTACAAAGATCCAGTAACAATAGAGTTATCCCGCTAGAGTCTAATCTTGGAGAAACACCTCCCCAACTCTGAGGATGGCCAGAGGCAATGGAGAAAAATAATCATGAGGTGAAATCAACAGAAAAACTCTGGCAATATGAATAGTCAGAGTAGATCAACTCTCCCAAGGATCAATAGGGCAGACACAGCACAAGATCCCATGCACAACAAAAACCTGAGATGTCAGAAATTGATTTCAGAATCTGGATAGCAAATAAGATTGAATTAGAATTCCAAGCAATAACCCAAAAGATATCTCAAGAACTCAACGAATTCAAAGACCAAATGACCCAAGATTTTGACACATTGAGACAAGAATTTGAAGACCTCAAAGATCTGAGAAACACAGTAGAATCCCTCAGCAACAGAATGGAACAAGCAGAAGAGAGGATTTCCGACATAGAAGACAAAAGTTTCGAATGCTCCCAAACTCTCAAAGAGGAAGAGAAATGGAGGGCAAAAACAGATCACTCTCTCAGAGAGCTCTGGGATAATGCGAAGAAAATCAATATTCGTCTTATAGGAATCCCCAAAAGCAATGAAGAGGCTTCACAAGGCACAGAGTCTCTTCTCCATGAGATTATGAAAGAGAACCTTCCAGACATGCCAAGAGATACTGAATTTCAGATAGCTGACAGTTTCAGAACTCCAGCACGACTCAACCCAAATAAGACATCCCCCAGACACATCATAATCAACTTCACTAAAGTTAATATGAAGGAGTAAATTCTGAAAGCAGCCAGAATAAAGAAAACCATCACCTACAAGGGCAACAATATTAGAATAACTGCAGATCTCTCTGCTGAAAACTTTCAAGCTAGAAGAGGATGGTCATCGACTTTTAATCTCCTAAAACAAAATAACTTTCAACCCAGGATCCTATACCCAGCTAAACTGAGTTTCATTTATGACAGAGAAATTAAATACTTTAATGACATTCACATGTTGAAGAAATTTGCCATAACTAAACCAGCTCTC
>CAUYPK010145807.1:0-29666 GCA_963574355.1 Loris lydekkerianus
CCGGAAGGCGTGCTCCACGAGGGCGGCAGTGGTTTTCTCATGGCAGAGGATCCTATCTTCCAGCTGTTCCACTAGGCTCACAGATGAGTAAGGTGCCATGGTCAGGGACTGGCTGTGTCGGGGCATGGTTCTAACTCGCCTTAGATGCATATTTTCCATATATTATACCTTTCCTCAGTGACAAGAGAAGGAAATACGGTGCTCCACTGGGCCATTTTCTTTTTAATAATTCACATCGGGGCAGGGGAGCGGGCACGCCACGGCCGTCCATGTCCTCGCCAGCGCGGCTGGGTGTGGCGGCCGCGGGCGCTGGCTGAGCGGGGTGCCCGGCTCTGCAGTTACCATTGTTGTATAGCTGGCCTGGGCCAGGCTTGAACCCACCAGCCTTGGTGTATGTGGCTGGCGCTGAGCCAAGAGCTCATCTTTTTAAACAAACTAAAGAAAATATTAGGTCAAGTATTCTCCCTATTGTTGTCATTATTTCTTATATAGACTATTATAGGGGCAGCGCCTGTGGCTCAAAGGGGTAGGGCACTGGCCCCATATGCCAGAGGTTGTGGGTTCAAACCCAGCCCCAGCCAAAAACTGCAAAAAAAAGACTATTACAAGAGCTTCCTAACTGGTTTCTTTGCTTTTACTACTCTTAGTTCTGTACTACCTCTTCTCCACTGAATAACCATAGGGGAATGGTTCTTTTACAACATGAACCTTGGCTCTGTGCCTGTAGCACAGTGGTTACAGCACTGGCCACATACACCAAAGTTGTTGGGTTCAAACCTGGCCTGGGCCAGCTAAACAAGGACAACTGCAATAAGAAATAGCCAGACATGGCGGGCGCCTGTAGTCACAGCTGCTTGGGAGCCTGAGGCAGGAGAATCGCTTGAGCCCAAGAGTTTGAGGTTGCTGTGAGCTGTAACGACACAGTATTCTACAGAGGATGACATGGTAAGACTCTGTCTCAAAAAATAAAACACATGAACCTTACCGGCTGCTCCCTTAGCACATTGGGTAGGACGCACCAGGGCCGGTGGGTTTGAACCCAGCTCTGTCCTGCAAAAAGCAAACAAACAAAAAATAGCCACGCACTGTGACAGGCGCCTGTAGTCCCAGCTACTTGGGAGGCTGAGGCAGGAGAGTTGCGTAAGCCCAAGAGTTGGAGGTTGCTGTAAGCTGTGTTGCAATGGCACTCTACCAAGGGCAGAAGAATGAATCTCTGTCTCAAAAAAAAGAAAGAAAAGAAATAAAAAGAAAAAAACATGAACCCTACCACATCACTCCCCCTGCCTAAAAGAACTCTTTCTTTTTCTTACCATCCTATTTAACTACAATGTCTGAGCATGGATTTTAAGGCTTTCAGCCAGCACCGTCCAGGAGAGGTATAAGCCACATAGGTAACCTAAGTTTTAGTAACCACATTTTCACAAGTACAAATAGGCTAATTTTAACAATATATTCTATTTAACTCAGTATTTATAGGTTAAATATCCCTTTTTAGAAGAAATGTTTGAAACCATAAATCTTTCAGACTTTTTTTAAATTTTGGAGTATCTGTACATATACATGAGATACCTTGGGAATGAGACCCAAATCTGACACCACATTCATTTGCTTCATACATACCTTATACGCATAGCTCGAATGTAATTTTATACAATATTTTTAATACATTAGAGTGCATGAAATAAAGTTTTATTAAGTGCTTAAGTGTGAAATTTTCTACTTGTGGTGCTGAAAAAGTTTTGAATTTTGGAGCATTTATTTATTTTTTTGCAATTTTTGGCCGGGGCTGGGTTTGAACCCACTACCTCTGGCATATGGGGCTGGTGCCTTACTCCTTTAAGCCACAGGGCCGCCTGAAGCATTTTAGATTTCAGGGTTTTTTTTGAGGTAGAGTCTCACTCTATTGCCTAGACTCGAGTGCCATGGCATTAGCCTAGTTCAGGCAACCTCAAACTCCTGGGTTCAAATGACCCTTCTGCCTCACCCTCCTGAGTAGCTGTAACTACAGATGCCTGCCACATCACTCAGCTAATTTTCCAATGATTCGTAGAGCTGGGCCTCACTCTTGCTCAGGCAGGTGGATTTCAAGGGATCCACCCACCTTGGTCTCCCAGAGTGCTAGGATTATAGGCCGATTTCAGATTTTTGGGTTAGGGATGCTCAACCTGTTAATTCAAAATACTATCATTTTACCATATGGTAAACATAAAAATACTGAGATATTTTACATTCTTTTCTTACCGAGTCTTAGAACTCCAGGGTATATTTTATAATTACCACTTATCTCAATTCAGACTAGCCACATTTTTAGTTCTCAATAAGCACATGTGGCTCATGGCTCCCATTACCTCAATTACTCCTGATCGCTATGCATGCTTTTCAACTTTTATCTCCTAACATTTTCTAGGATCTCTTAATATGTTCCTCAATTTTACTTCAGCTACATTGATATTCTATTGTTTTTCTAACATCTCAAGGCCTATTCTCTCATCATGTCCTTTACATTTGCTGTTCCCTGTATGTGGAATGCTCTTTCCCCATCTTCTCATGGTTCATCCCCTCCCTTAATTTAAGTTACAGCTTAAATAAATACTGCCTTCTCACAGAGGCCTGTCCCTGACTAGTCTACCATATTGAAAGGAGCAGCCCCCACCTTCTAATACTTTATATTCTCTTATTCTGCTTTAATTTTCTTCCCAACATTTATTGTTATTTGGAATGTTATTATAAATTCAAGTTTTTATATCTCTTTTCACTAAAATGAAAGTGAAAGATCCATGAGGAGACAGACTTCAACTGTCAGTCTTAATTTTCTTTTTTTTTTTGAGAGTCCCAAAACTTTTTAGACTCACTAATAATAAACAAACGTATTCGAACTCATGAAAATATAGACTGTTTTACTTGTCTATGAAAGACAGGAAGTAAAAAATTGGGAAAAATATTTTCTACAAATATGATATACAATAGTGCTTACAAATGGGGGGGCACTAGAACATCTCATTGAGTAGGACCATTCTACTCACTGCAAAACATTAAGTGAACCTGACCCTGTCTGTTAAGTATCAACCAAAAACCCTCTTCACTGCCCCTCTATTCCTACCTTTGGAAACTATTACCATAGGGTTGATGTACCAAACAAGTAAAAATTCTAAGGCCATCTAAGAGAATATAAACAGACAATTCACAGAAAGCAACATAACAAAAAACCTAAATGGCTCCAGCAATTGTATTAAGCAACTTAGCATTATAGACTAAGAACCCTAATTATATTCAAATTCACTGTACCTTTTAACATTTTAGTAAATCTATGTACTTGAAACTTTGTAAAGGCAACCATTTTAAATGAAATTGCATTTTTTTTTTAAATTGTGAATACTTAGAAACAGCCTAAATGAGTATGTTACACAAGAGTTAAACAAATCAGTTCATAGGATGGACTACCTACGAAAATACATTTTTTAACAACACACATTAAAAAAACTTGTTAAATGCTAAATGAGAAAAAAAATGATACTATTACTATGTAGTTTTAAAGAATTTTTTTTTTTTTTGAGACAGAGCCTCAAGCTGTCACCTTGAGTAGAGTGCTGTGGCATCACAGCTCATAGCAACCTCCAACTCCTGGGCTCAAGCGATTCTCCTGCCTCTGCCTCCCAAGTAGCTGGGATTACAGGCGCCTGCCACAACGCCCAGCTATTTTTTGGTTGCAGCCAGCATTGCTGTTTGGCAGGCCCGGGCTAGATTCAAACCCGCCAGCTCAGGTGTATGTGGCTATCGCCTTAGCCGCTTGAGCCACACGTGCTGAGCCTAAAGAATTTTAAATATGAAAAAAACCTCACAAACAAAGATGTCACCATAGGACTTTTTATAATAGTAAAACATAAACAATTATACAGTAATAGAAATTGGTTAAATAAATGATACCCTCATGAAACAAAACACTATCTACTCATTAGTGATCATATTCTCACATATGCATACGTACATACAGAGATAACATTTTTTTCACCTGTTGGATTGACAAAAATAAAAAACAATGATGTTCTCATATACTGTTGCTGCCAGAACAAAGGTTAACTGATTTAATTCTTTGCCAATTTGACAAAAAGTATCAATAATACAAATGCATCAGATAGCTGGTGTGGTGTGGCTCACAGCTGTTACCCTAGCACTCCAGGAGGCCAAGACAGGTGGACTGGCTGAGATAAGGAGTTCAGACAGGAGACTACATCTCTAATAAAAATAGATCAATCAGCCAGGTGTTGTAGTGGGCACTTATAGTCCCAGCTACTCACGAAGCTGAAGCAAGAGAATCGCTTGAGCCCAAGAGTTAAACAAAGCATCAAATAACCCCACTTTGAGGAATTTATGTTATGCATTTGTAAAATAAAGTGTGTACAAGGTTATTCAATGCACTATAGTAAAAGGCTATAAACCTAAAGGTCCATTAAGGAGGGATAGATTATATAAATCATAGCATATGAGTACAATGTACAAAAGCTATTAAAAAAAAAAAAAAGGAAGCTGGGCGGCACCCGGGTATGGGCACAGAGTGCCGGTAGAGTGCCATGGCATCACAGCTCACAGCCATATGACCAGGGCTAGCGGGTTCGAACCCAGCCCCGGCCTGCTAAAAACAAAAAAATAGCTGAGCGTTGTGGCGGGTACCTGTAGTCCTAGCTACCAGGGAGGCTGAGGCAAGAGAATTGCTTTGATCCAAGAGCTGGAGTTTGCTATGAGCTGTGACTCCACTGTGCTCTACGGAGGGCAACAAAGTTAGACTCTGTTGCAATTAAAAAAAAAAAAAGAAAAGAAAAAGGAAGCTGTTTATGTACTGCTATCTCTAAATCAGGAAAAATTATTTCATAAGATCTTTAAATGTTAACTTATTTTGTTAAGTAAAAAAAAAAAGCAAACAAGGTACACAGGGTATACATTTTTTTGAGACAATCTTATTCTACTGCCCTGGATAGAGTGCCATGGTGTCATAGCTTACAGCAACCTCAAAATTCAGGCTCAAGCAATACTCTTGCCTCAGCCTCCCCCATAGCTGAGATTATAGGCACCCAGCTAGATGTTCTATTTTCAGTAGAGACAGGGTCTTCCTCTTGCTCAAGTTGGCCTCAACTCCTGAGCTCAAGCAATCCACCCATCTCAGTCTTCCAAAGTGCTGAGATTACAGGCATAAGCCACTGCTGGCTTCTTCATATGTGTATGTGGACATACGTGTATATATACACACACACACACACACACACACACACACACACACTTTTTTTAGACAGGGTCTCACTAAGTCACTCTTGGTAGAGTGCCACAGTGTCACAGCTCACAGCAACCTCAAATTCTTGAGCTCAAGCAATTCTCTTGCCTCAGCCTCCCAAGTAGCTGGGACTATAGGTGCCTACCACAACCCCCGGCTATTTTTTATTGCAGTTGTCGTTGTTTAGCTGGCCCGGCGGAGTTTGAACCTGCCAGCCTTGGTGTATGTGGCCGGCGCCATAACCCCTGTGCTATGAGCACCAAGCTTTCTTTGTATGGGTTTTTTTTTTTTTGGCAGTTTTTGGCCAGGGCTGGGTTTGAACCCACCACCTCTGGTATATGGGGACAGCACCCTACTTCTCTGAGCCACAGGCATGGCCCTCTTTGTATGTTTTTAAAAGAAGCAAAAATAAAATTATGTATTCTCTAGTTTAATCTAAAGTCATCTGGTGAGTGAGGACATGGGTAGCTGAGTAAGAGAAAAATTTTTTTACTTTATAACCTTGTGTATGTTTTCAATTTTACACCACATGGATACATTATCTATCAAAATTTGTTTTGTTTTTCTTTTTTGGGGACAGCGTCTCATTATGTTGTCCTTGGTAAAGTGCTGTGTTGTTACAGCTCACAGCAACCTCAAAACCCTAGGCTTAAGTGATTCTCTTTGCCTCAGCCTCCCAAGTAGCTGGGACTACAGGCACCCGCCACAATGCCCAGCTATTTTTTGTTGCAGTTGTCATTGTTGTTTGGCTGGCCTAGGAGGGGGTTCAAACCCATCAGCCTCAGTATATATGGCTGGCACCGTAACAACTGTGCTACAGGTGCCAAGCCATCTATTAAAATCATTGTAAAAATGTATAAAACCAGGCGGGACCTGTGGCTCAGAGGGTAGGGCGCAGGCCCATATACTGAGGATGGCAGGTTCGAATCCAACCCCAGCCAAAGTGCAACAAAAAATAGCCGGGCGTTGTGGTGGGCACCTGTAGTCCCAGCTACTCGAGAGGCTGAGGCAAGAGAATCACCTAAGCCCAGGAGTTGGGAGGTTCCTGTGAGCTGTGATGCCATAAAGTGAGACTCTCAAAAAAAAAAAAAAAAAAGCATAAAACCAAAAAGGAAAAATTGTCAAAGAATATTCATGGATGAGAGAATAGTCAAACTGAGATGAAAAAAATCAAGTTAGTTAACAGTGTTGACTATAAAATTCCAATATCACACATATCACTGTGCACAGAAAAAACAACAAAAGTTGTACCAAAATATTAACAATAATTATGTTTGAACTATGGGATTAAGGATGATTTTTTATGCATTTGTTTTTCCAATTTCTTCAACAGATACTAATTTTATAATCAGGAAAGAATATTTCAGAGAAATACTAATTAGATTCTTTTGCCTACCAATAGCAAGATCTTTTAAAAGAATTGCCAATAAATATATAAATGAAGAGAAATAGGAATTTATAATAATCACCATAATAGTTAACAGTACACAATTCCTTTGAAAACTTATTCATTCCCTATTCACTGAGCCACAGGTGTTCAGTGAGCCATCAGCCCATCACTGACTGTGGCTCAGGGAATAGGGAGCCGGGCCCATATACTGAGGGTGGTGGGTTGGAATCTGGCCCCAGCCAAATTGCAACAACAACAACAACAAAAAATAGCAGGGCATTGTGGTGGGCACCTGTAGTCCCAGCTACTCGGGAGGTTGAGGCAAAAGAATCACCTAAGCCCAAGAGCTGGAGGTTGCTATGAGTTGTGACACCACAACACTCTGAGGGTGACAAAATAAGACTTTCTCTTCAAAACAAACAAACAAACAAAAAAAAGAAAAAAAAAACATCATAATCATGTGAACTATTCCCAACCTTCAGGCTCCGGCAAAGATTTACAAAAAGGGGCTTGGTGCCTGTAGCTCAGCTGCTAGGGGTTCAAATCAAGCCCAGGCCTACCAAACAACAATGACAACTGCAACCAACAAACAAATAGCTGGGCACTGTTGTCCCAGTGACTTGGGAGGCTGAGGCAAAAGTATTTGCTTAAGCCCAAGAGTTCAACGTTGCTGTGACACCATGGCACTCTACACTGCTTGAAAGTCCATCTTAAAAAAAAAAAAAAAAAAAAAATTTACAAAAAGGGTCAGAAAAAGACTGAAAAGAAATAATCATTATCATCTTTGGTTGAAAACCAAAGAGGGCTTTTACCTCACCTACTTTTCTTTATAAGAAAAGAATTGCTGATAAAAGAAAAATGTATACAAATTCACCTAAGATTATAATGTCCATGTCTGTAAATGTTTATAAGATATATTTAATCTTATCACTCAAAGATATACTTTTCACAGAAATTAATAGAAATTAATTTTCCTGAAATGACAAGTCAAACACATCTTAAATTTATGAAAGAGCAAAGACAGCAAATTATTAAAATTACTAAATAAATACCTTGAGTATGTAAATAAATGCTCTAATACTGGTAATTAATGAAGAACAAAAATGATAAAAGATGGCTCACACATTATGTCTCAAACATTAATAAAATGTTACTAAGTACTAACCATACTAAAAGGTTATTACTAATCAGAAATAGGATGTATTTCCTCTATAATTTTGCTTTTGTGGTATTGCTAATCTCTAAAATCAAACAAACAAAAATATTTTTCCAAGAAAAAATAAACACAATGCTGAGATACCAAAAATTCAGGGAAAAACTAGGACTGCAAAATTTTCAATAAAATAATTCATAAATTACTTAAGAACATTATTGGCTTGGCACCCGTAGCTAAATGAGTAGGGCGCCAGCCACATACACTGAGGCTGGAGGGTTCAAATCCAGCCTGGGCCTGCTAACGAACAATGAAAACTGCAACCAAAAAATAGCTGGGCGTTGTGGCGGGTGTTTGTAGTCCCAGCTACTTGGGAGGCTGAGGCAAGAGAATCTCTTAAGCCCAAAGAGTTTGAGGTTGCTGCGAGCTGTGACACCACAGCATTCTACCAAGGGTGACAAAGAGAGACTATGTCTCAAAAAAAAAAAAAAATATATATATATATACATACATACACACACTAAATTATAATCAAAGCTGTCATAGTAATAGCCTATGGGTGATTTGTTTGCTGCCAATTTGTTTCATCTGGATGAGCTGCAGCTCTACCTATAAAATCCAGGTTTAAATTTTTCTTAGCTGGCATTGTGTCCCATTTCTGTAGAGCAATCAGCATAATCTACTCCCACCAGCAGAAATACACATGTTCTAGAGTTCAGGGGTCCTCAAACTGAGGCCCGTGGGCCACATGAGGCGGTGTGATTGTACTTGTTCCCGTTTTGTTTTTTTACTTCAAAATAAGATATGTGCAGTGCGCGTAAGAATTTGTTCATAGTTCCCCCAACAGTCTGAGGGACAGTGAATTGGCCCCCTGTTTAAAAAGTTTGAGGACGCCTATTCTAGTTTTACCTATTATCTACTTGACTCCAGGCACTCCCCTCACCTGTCTGACCCTTCAGAAATCTGAGTGATGCCAAATTTAATCTTGTATTTTTATAGTGAAAATAATTTTTTTTTTTTTTTTTTTTAGAGACAGAGTCTCGCTTTGTCGCCCTTGGTAGTGTGTCATGGCGTCACAGCTCACAGCAACCTCCAGCTCTTGGATGTAGGCGATTCTCTTGCCTCAGCCTCCTGAGTAGATGGGACTACAGGTCCCACCGCCACAACGCCCGGCTCTTTTTTGTTACAATTTGGCCGGGGCTGGGTTTGAACCTGTCATCCTTGGTATATGGGGCCAGTGCCCTACTCACTGAGCCACAAGTGCCACCTGTGAAAATACATTTTTAATAAGACCAGCAATAAATTAAAAACTCACTGAAAAAAAAGATCATACAAAAATGTACAAAATACTAAGTTATAGCTTTTAATATTTTTATTATATCCTATTTTTTTCTAGGTAGATGACTAGTATGTTGTTTTTAATGTCTATCAACAATGTACTAGTCATTTTTTATCTCAGTAATAAAATTTTAAAGTACCACAAAATGCCAAAATTTATAAACCTCTCCAACAAATACATTTCGTAAAAAATATCAGCCAGAGGTACCAGTTCATGGGTAAAAAGTTTAATCTTATAGATTCAGACATAAACTAATTTCCATACTTAACATAACATGATGCCATGAAAAGAGAAGACAATGATATAGGCAACTAATCATTAAAACACAGGCTGAGGCTCAGCGCCTGTGGCTCTAGTAGCTAAAGCGCCAGCCACATACACCTGAGCTGGTGGGTTTGAATCCGGCCCAGGCCCGCCAAACAACAATGACGGCTACAACCAAAAAACAGCCGGGCGTTGGGGGGGGGGGGGGAGGGGTTCCTGTAGTCCAAGCTATTTGGGAGGCGGAGGCAGGAGAATCACTTGAGCCCAGGAGTTTGAGGTTGCTGTGTGCTGTGATGCCACAGTGCTCTACCCAGGGTGATAGCTTGAGGCTCTGTCTCAAAAAATAAATAAATAAATAAATAAAATAAAACATAGGCTGGGCATGTTGGCTCATGCCTGTTATCCAAGAACTTTGGAAGGCTGAGGTGAGAGGACTGCTTGAGGTTAGGAGCTCAAGTCCAACCTTAACAACAGTGAAAGAGTCTCTACTAAAAATAAATAAACTAGCCTGGCACCAGTAGCAGAGTGGTTAGTGCGCCAGCCACATGTACCCACGCTGGAGGGTTTGAACCCAGCCTGGGCCTGCTTAACAACAATGACAACTGCAACAAAAAAATAGCTGAGCAAAAAACAAACAAACAAACAAAACAGCTGAGCATAGTAGGGGGCGCCAGCTGCTTGGAAGGCTGAGACAAGAGAATCACTTGAGCCCAAGAGTGAGGTTGCTGTGAGCTGTGACATTATAGCACTGTACTATGGGCGACATAGTGAGACTCTATCTCAAATAAATAAATAAATAAATAAATAAAGGCGCCTATAGCTTAGAGCATAGGGAGACAGTCACATACACTAAGGCAGGCAGGCTCAAGCCCGGCCTGGACCTGCTAAACAACAATGATGACAACCGTAACAAAAAAATAGCTGGGTGTTGTGGCAGGTGCCTATAGCCCCAGCTACATGGGAGGGTAGGGCAAGAGAATCACTTAAGCCCAAGAATTTAAGGTTGCTGTGAGCTATGACGCCATAGCACTCTAATGAGGGTGACACAGTGAGACTGCCTCAAAAAAAAATTAATTAAAATGAAAAAAAATAAATTAAAACAAATAAACCATATAGTAAAGGACAGGGTGTTTGTAATTAGGCGTAAATGATACAGTTAATTTATTATATTTAAAAAGCTATTAGGAAGTTTCGCACAGTACAAAAGAGTCATTTAGCACAGCATTTGAGTTTTGAAAGAGTGGGAAGCAAATTCTTTTTAACTATTAAAGGCTGGGTATGCTGGCTCATACATGTAATCCTAGCACTCTGGGAGGCAGAAGCAGGAGGACCCCTTTAGCTCAAGTGTCCCAGACCAGCTTGAGCAAGGGAAAGACCCCAGTCTCTACTAAAAACAGAAAAATTAGTTGGGTGGGTGGCATAGTACTATAGTCCCACTTAGGAGGCTGAGGCAAGAGGACAGCCTGCGCTGAGTTTGAGGTTACTGTGAGCTATGATGCAATAGCACTCAACCCCAGGGTTGACTGAGTGAGAATGTCTCAAAAAAGAAAGAAAACTTAAAAAGAGATGATCTGGGCTTGGCGCTTATAGCTCAGAGGCTAGGATTCCAGCCACATACCTGGGAGCTGGCAGGTTTGAACCCAGCCCAGACTGCCAAACAACAATGACAACTACAACAACAACAAAAATAGGCAGACATTGTGGTAAGTGGCTATAGTCCCAGCTACTTGGAAGGCTGAGGCAAGAGAATCACTTAAGCCCAAGAGTTTCAGGTTGCTGTGAGCTGTGACATCAAAGCACTCTATGGAGGGTGACATAGTGAGACTCTGTCTCAAAAAAAAAAAAAAAAGGATTATCTGCAATGTTGTGGAATTCACTGTAAAATAAAGATATTATGTACTTTTTATGTATACAATGTGAGCGATTTAAACATATAATACAACAATGTTAGTATCAAACCCCAAAAGCAAATACTAACTGGGAAACCTCTGTTAATACCCTTACTCTTATACCAGCAATTATCTAAATTGTTTTGCTTTTTGTACATTAATGCATTTATGGGGTATAAATGCTGATTTTTTTTTTTAAATTTTTTTAGAGACAGAGTCTTACTTTGTTGCCTTTGGTAGAGCGCTGTGGTATCACAGCTCACAGCAACCTCCAGCTCTTGGGCTAGGGCGATTTTCTTGACTCAGCCTCCTGAGTTGCTGGGGCTATAAGCGCCTGCCACAACGCCAGCTATTTTTGTTGCTGTTGCCACTGCTGTTTTTTAGCTGGCCAGGGCTGGGTTTCCATCACACCACCCTTGGTATATGGGGCCGGCGTCCTTCCCACTAAGCCACAGGAGCTGATTTTATATACAATTGGAATGCTTACATCAAACTGGTTAATATAGCTTTCACCTCACTTACTGTTGTGTTAAGACACTTATACTCCACTCTTTTTTTTTTTTTTTTGTAGAGACAGTCTTCCTCTGTTGCCCTCGGTAGAGTGCCATGGCATCACACAGCTCACAGCAACTTCCAACTCCTGGGCTTAGGCGATTCTCTTGCCTCAGCCTCCCAAGTAGCTGGGACTACACCCGTCTGCCACAATGCCGGGATATTTTTTTGTTGCAGTTTGGCTGGGGCCAGGTTTGACCCGCCACCCTCAGTACATGGGGCCAGCGCCCTACCCACTGAGTACTGGCGCTGAGCCTATACTCTACTCTTAACAGACTTAAACCCCCTACCCACCGGCGGCACCCTACCTTTTTTTTTTTTTTTTTTTTTGAGATAGAGTCTCATTATGTCACCCTCAGTAGAGTGCTATGGCGTCACAGCTCACAGCAACCTCAAACTCTTGGGCTCAAGAGATTCTCTTGCCTCAGCTTCCCAAGTAGCTGGGATTACAGGCGCCCTGCCACAACACCCAGCTATTTTTTGTTGTTGTTGTCACTGTTGTTTAGCAGGCCTGGACTGGGTTCGAACCCATCAGTGCCAGATGCATGTGGCCAGCGCCCTAACCACTGAGCTACAGGCACTAAGCCTATACTCTATTCTTAACAGACCTGACATGTACCTTTGCAACATGCACCATAGGCGAGGTCTGACCAATTACCCTTCCGCCACCAGTCTAAATTCTTCTAATCATAAACTTAACCCACTGTCTTCAAAGATACTACATATACTCAAAACCATTCTAGCTCCGTTATTCAATCCAGTAATTCCCACATTAAAAAAGACTTTTGAGATTTGAAAGAACCATTAAGAAATAATCTGGTTCAATCTTCTGATTTTATAGATCAAGGAAAGGACAAGAGACCTGAAATGACTGGCTCAAGGTCACAAATGGGAAAAGAGTTCTGATTTAGTACTCTCTACAACTTTACTCTAAAAACTAGTTTATTCACAAATATTGCAGATGACTTATTTAATTTTACTTTCCACCATGACCATAATGCAATAGTTTCATCATGAATAAACCTTAAGGTAAAGCGTACACATCATTACCTTAATAAAGGAAATTGCTTCATTCACTTAAAAAATTAGTTAAGGAATCATCCACGTTTTTATTTTTTTTTTATTAAATCATAGCTGCGTACATTGATATGATCATGGAACATCGTACACTAGCTTCATAGACCGTTTGACACATTTTCATCACAATGGTTAACACAGCCTTCCTGGCATTTTCTTAGTTACTGTGCTAAGATCATCCACATTTTTAAATAAAGATTTTAATATCAAAGAATGATGTGTACAGTTATGAGTATTACATAATCAAATATCAAAAACAAGTTTGTATCACTTTAAGGCACCACTCTAAAATAAAGTACAGAAGTTTTCCTGTCTGGAGCTGAAAGTACAAAGTCCCAGTTACAGCAGTTTCTATGAATGTTTATAATATTGCCTTCAGTAAATTTCAAACTGCAAGTTTTGCCCCACAGAAAGAAAAATATACCAAGTTCTATGGCAACCATATATGCATTAAACCAGGGCAAAATAAAAGAAAATGGAAAATTTAGTATAATATTATAAAAAGAGCAAGCAATATCACTGTGTAGCAGAAAGACCTGGAATGAATGCCTCAAATCATTTGAATTGTCTCTGGATTCTTCCTACATAGATGACCTCTCAGATTAAGATACTAAAAATAGGTAATAGTTATAATTTTGCTGAAATACTCTTATTCATAAAGTAATGGGGAAGGGGTGTCAAAATGTATTTCCTAAACACACCGAGGGTGGCTACATACAGCCAGGCTGGTGGGTTCGAACCTGGCCTGGGCCAGCTAAACAACAAGGACAACTGCAACAAGAAAACAGCTGGGCATTGTGGCAGGCGCCTGTAGTCCAGCTACTCAGAAGGCTGAGGCAAGAGAATCGCTTAAGCTCAAGAGTTTGAGGTTGCTGTGAGCTGTGATGCCAGAGCACTCTACTGAGGGCAACATAGTGAGACTCTCTATATAAAAAAAAAAAAAGGGGGTGGGGGGACAACTACTATTTAAAGAACTGCAGATGTTGGTGGTTGAGGTGGCTCCTGCCTGTAATCCTAGCACTCTGGGAGGGGAAGGCAGGTGGATTGCTAGAGCTCAGAAGTTCCAACACCAGCCTGAGCAAGAGTGAGACCCTGTCTGTATTAAAAATAGAAAAACGAGGCTTGGCACTTGTAGCTCAGTGAGTAGGGCACCAGCTACATACACTGAAGCTGGCAGGTTCCAGCTCCACCCAGGCCTGCTAAACGATGACAACTGCAACGAAAAAATAGCCCGACATTGTGGGGGGCACCTGTAGTCCCAGCTATTTTGGAGGTTGAGGCAAGAGAATAGCTTAAGCCCAAGAGTTTGAGGTTGCTGTGAACTACGATGTATGACACCAGGGCACTCTCCTTAGAGCGAAAAAGATACACTCACTCAACAAAAAAAAAAACACAAACAAACACACAAAGAAACAAAACAAGAAAAGAAAAGAAAACAAGGCAGGTGTTATGGTAGGAGCCTGTAGTCCCAGCTACTGGAGAGTCTGAGGCAACAGGATGACCTGAGTCCAGAAGTTTGAGGTTGCTGTGAGTTATAGCACCCTACTAAGGGTGACAAAGGGAGACTGTCTCAAAAAAAAAAAAAAAAAATTGCAGATGTCATAACAGAACTAGTTAGTTAATCTTTCTATAATGAATGGTTACCAATTTACCTTTGCATAAAGAATGGGATGCTGCCTGCCAGAAAATGTACCGTAAGTAGGCAAATTATCAAAGACAAAGGCCTTATGTAGAAGCCACCAATACTCCAAAACCACAATAAACGCCATAGTAGAGTTTACGTACTAAAATAAAACAAAACTACCCCACCACCAGCAAGCACCAAAAGGTAAGGGCCTTCAGTAAGTCAAAATATATGTAATAAATGCTTTTTACTCCAAAGAGACCCGCTAAACTGTCTTTTAACAAACAACAGTATTTTCAAGCCCAAAGCTGATGACAGCTGGAAATCAAAATATCATCTTGCAGATGAAGAAACTGACAGAAACATGACTGGGTCAAAAAATACAAATTTTCTAACCTAGGATGTTTGCATACACACACATTCTTGACAGCAGGGGAAGGCAACTAAGACAACTGTCTGCAAGAGAAGGCAAAAAGTCTTAAGAAAGAAACACAACTCAAATGGTAGAATTCCATTATAAGACCCATAAGACATCAACAATTCTGAATCATAAAAAAATCGTTAAACAACGTACAATTAGACGGAGAAGTATGTAATTTTTATAGAAATAATCCCATCCATGGTGCATCTTACAAGGGCACATGTGAGATTTACTAGGTGTAGACTATCAATGCCTTAACACATGAACTAAGAAAATGCTGTGAAGGCTATGTTAACCAGTTTGATGAAAATATTTCAAATTGTATATAAAACCAGCACATTGTACCCCGTGATTGCATTAATGTATGCAGCTATGATTTAATACAAAAAAAAAAAAAAAAGAAATAATCCCATCGAAAATGTTTAACATAAAAAAAAAAGGGAGGGTACCAAAAATGGGTAAACTTTCAGGTATATAAAAAACACGGAAGAGAGAAGCAGCCATTCTAGATACCTGTGTCTTTTCTCGATTTTATGGCACGATTTCAAAATTTATAAAATGTTCTCCCTCCTCCCTCGTCGTTTCGAACTAGCAAATACTGGCCATTCTCCTTTACCCACTGGGAATATAAGCAGACATAAACATACGCATTTACCCCTTTCTAATTTTAGCTCCTGAAAGTTATTACCTGACCCCCAAATTTCTAAAACATCTCATTGTTCCTTAGATGCTGTACTTGGGATTACTACTGCAAAATTTTGGTCCTGTACAGAAAGTACCTTTGTGGGACGAAATTAAAATCAGTGCACAATATGGTGTTGTTATAACATTTTCAAAACGATCAAGCATTCTCCTTGCCGGCAAACCTAAACTTTGCTCTTTAAAAGATTAAAGATCAACCAAATTAATTAGCATTAAAATGCCTACTCCTTAAGGCATATGGAGCTCCGAAACCATCACCCTCCTCCTAAAGAGAAATTTTCTCCTCCTAAAAGGCCTTTGCAGCTCACAGCTGCTCGGAAACCTGGGAGAACTTCGTAAAAGCTCAGGTAAGACCCTGGATTTGAGTTTTAGAAGAAAGCTAAACAAAGTGGCCTGGGCCATAACTATGCAAGATAGCTACTGTCCTGTGAGAGGAAAAGGTCAGAGTATGAGGAAAAGCTTGTCTTCAATTTTAATCCCTGTGATTCAGGCTCTTCACCCGTCACTCTCCAACTCTTATCTGACAGGACTTAGGTTGTGCCTCCCTGTTCCCCAGCAACCTTTCCACCTACCCCGAAGTAGTGCTGAGTCTTATGATTTTGAAGCATTAAAAATCAACCAGGCTTCCTAGAGTTCAGGCCGCCGTCGCTGCCGCCATATTACAGCTTGTGCGGCAAAATGCGTCAGGAAGGGAGGTGTGCGCCGGCGTTGGGAGGGCGGGGGCTGGCAGAGGAAGGGCCGTTCCCAGGCCTGGCAGGATAGGCTGGAAGCCTTCTCCAGCTGCGAAAGCCAGTGCTGCGGCCCTCAGGGGCTCCCTCTAAGCCCAAGCAGTCCGGATACCTCAAGGGGAAGACGGTTAACCCGGCCCGGCCTGCCGCGCCAGCTCCGCCCGTCTCTCTGGGTGCTTCCCGCTCTCGTACCCGGGACAACTGCAAATGACGCCACCAAAACATAGGCTTCAAGCCACTTACCTGCACCGGTAGAGTTTCCTCTACCCTGGGTCAGGTCCTTTAAAGCGCTTCAAATCTACCGCCGCCAGAAAAGGCGCTAAAGCCGGGTAACCGCCTCCTCCCCCACAGCCCGTCCAGGCGTGGAGCGAAAGCGTCGCACCGGAAGTGTGTCACTTCTCCGGCGTTCTCTTAATTGCGTCACGATCCCCTGCTTGGATTTCTAGGATTTGGGTTCCTTTCAAATACCTAGTTAATAAGTAGCTTAATACCTTGAGTATGAGTTGACTGGGAACGTTCGTTAACAGTCAGAATGCCATAACGTTAGAGAAAGGAAGTGCTCTATTTAATAAACACTTAATCCTCTGCCAGGGTATCGGAAAGGAAGTCCTCCTTCATAGAGTTTCCTCTTTAGCTTTCAGTTAAGGCTAGCACACAAGTTCTGAAACGCAGCAATGAACAAGCGCTATTTGCAAAGGGGATTGACCTTTGCTGTTGTTATTTTACAGATAAATTGAGGCTAGGGAGAATAAGTGCCTTCCCCATAGAAAGACACTGTTGGTAAGTACCAAAGCAAGTCTTTTGATTGCAAATCCAGCGCCTTCTAAGGAAAATATGTTATTATTAAATAATTTTCGGTAGTAAGGGTCTTTGGATTATGTTAGAAATAACCACCTGTATTTGCGCTGGGAAAGACGCAGCGGTCCTTGTAGGGATGGGGGGGTGTATTTTAAAGGAACCAGCTAGCTAGAGGATTAAATTGCTCCTATCATTTAATAAGAATGTAAGTTACAGTAATTTAAAATTTTCACTCATTTACCTGAGGTAAATTAATTATCAATACAGTTGGGGATGTGATACAAATAAGGAGCTTGACGAAATTTACATAGTAGTAAAAGTGAGAGAAAAATTCTTTCAACAGACCCTTTACCCATTTTAAGCCTCTGCCCTTATAGAAGGAGAGCAGTAGCATATTTGTCTTTAGACCGTCCAGTGTTTATATGGATTTACACTTTGCAGTGAGGCAAGCAATTCTACAGTACGTTAAAACATGATTTAGAGTAAGTTTCACTGAGAATAGTTGGTTGTTTTTTTTTTTTAGGCAGAGTCTCATTATGTCACCCTTGGTAGAGTACCCTGGCATCACAGCTCACAGCAACCTCAAACTCTTGAACTTAAGCGATTCTCTTGCCTCAGCTTCCCAAATAGCTGGAACTACAAGCGCCCGCCACAACGGCCGGCTGTTCAAACCCACCAAGGCTTGGTGTATGTGGCCGGCGCCGTAACCACTGTGCAACAGGTGCCAAGCTGAGAAAAGTTTTTCTTTTTTTTAAGATGAATTTTGGGCCCGCTTGGTGGCCCACACCTGTTATCCCAGCACTTTGGGAGGCTGAGGAGAAGAATTGCTTGAGCTCAGAAGTTGGAGACCTTGCCTTAACTAAAAATATTAATAGAAACATTAGCTGTGCGTCACTGTGCATGCCTGTAATCATACCTACTGGGGAGGGTGAGATAAGAGGATCTCTTGAGCCCAGGCGTTTGAGATTGCAGAGAGCTACAATGATACCCTGTACCCTACAGAGAGCAAAAGAGTGAGACACTGTCTCAAGAAAAGAAAAAGATTAATGATTTGTTTGTTTGTGGTGCAGCTTCCTTAGAATATATTTTTATTTAGCCATAATATACAAATTAGATACATAGGATTCTATTTGCACAGATGTGTATTTTTTTTTTTTTTTTTTTTGAGACAGAGTTTCATTTTGTCACCCTGGGTAGAATGCCATGGCGTCACAGCTCACAGCAACCCCAAACTATTGGGCTTAAGCAATTCTCTTGCCTCAGCCTTCCAGATAGCTAGGACTTTACAGACGCCCACCACAACACCTGGCTATTTTCATTTATTTGCTCTGGCTCAGGCTGGTGTTGAACTCGTGAGCTCAGTCAATCTACCCGCCTCAGCCTCCCAGAGTGCTAGGATTACAGGCATGGCCTAAGATGTTCGTTTTTTGAGGCTATAATACACATCATTTCACCATAATTAACATTTTGAGGTATGGAAAGGTAACATGACTTTTCTTGTTCTGGGGTATACTATCTTCATAGAGAAAGAAATGTATATAGATTGAAGAATTATTTAATAGTAAAATATTAATAAAAGTACTTATTAGGTACAGTACAGATACATTGTAAATGGTCAGATTTTATGAGACTCTTGGAAGGAGTTTTTGTTTTACTTAAGATTAATATGAGGACACAGTGATTAGGTTACAATGTTTGCATTTGTTAGGTAAGCTCCCTGTTGTAGCTGTGCCCATCACCCAGGAGGTGTGTTATATACTCTTACATTGTGTCCATTATGCGAGGGCACACCAATCCCTATGCCCTCTCTCTCTTCCCACCAACTTGAATTAAATTGAATTTTTCTCTTGTGTGGGAGTGTATTAATTCATGTGCTGGCTTCTTATTAGTATTGAATACATTGGATACTTGATTTTCCATTCTTTGATGCTTTACTAAAGCGAATGTTCTTTATCTCTATCTAGGTTAATACAAAAGTTGTAAAGTCTCCATCTTTTTTATGGCTAAATGGTATTCCACGGTATACATATACCATAGTTTATTAATCCATTCATGGGTTGATGGGCACATGAGTTGATTCCACATCTTGGTGAATTTAAATTGAGATGTGACGAACAATCTAGTGCAAATGTCCTTATGATAAAATGATTTTTTTTTTCTTCTGGGTACTTATTCATGGGGTTGTGGGACCAAATGAAGAGCCTATTTTGAGTTCTTTGATGATTCTCCATACTTGTTATTGGAAGAAGCCTTGAACCAGTTCAAGAAACCAAGAAGCCTTGAACTGACATAGCTACCATGTCAGTTCCATGACTGGTAGCTAGTGCTGAGCCATGACGACATTTGCAGTTCTTCTTAGGAGGAATATTCTTTTTTTTTATTTTGTTTTAAAATTAAGCTTATCACTTTTTTTTTTTTTTTGAGAAAGAGCCTCAAGCTGTCACCATGGGTAGAGTGCTATGGCATCACAGCTCACGGCAACCTCCAACTCCTGGGCTCAAGTGATTCTCCTGCCTCTGCCTCCCAAGTAGCTGAGATTACAGGTACCCGCCACAACGCCTGACTGTTTTTTGGTTGCAGCCGTCATTGTTGTTTGGCGGGCCTGGGCTGGATTCGAACTCCCCAGGTCAGGTGTATGTGGCTGGCGCCTTAGCCGCTCGAGCCACAGATGCTGAGCCTGTCACCTTTTTTTAGTGTTTAATTAGCCTCTAATGAAATGATGGTTGTAGAATATGGTAGTTGTTTTCTTTCTCCCAATATTCTGACTTGGACAAATGAAAAACTGGCATGCTATATTGGGTTCCAAATACATTGAAACTTCATCAATCTGTGAGATTCCAAACTTTCCTAAATTGATTTGACATAGATTTATTGTTTCAAGAAGGAAGCTGCAGCAAGTAAAAGAAAACATTGTAATCAACCATACTGTGCCTGTTTTTTGTTTTTGTTTTTTGATTTTTTAAAAAATACTGTGACTTTTCAATGAATCCCCAACAATTAAAAAAAAAAAAAAACTGGAAAAAAGAGTAAAAAAAAAAATACTGTGACTTTAAGGGTTTATTTCTCTCTTTCATAGTAGATCTTAGGTAAGTAGGCCAGCTGAGAAGTCACCTCTGCTCCATGTAGTTATTTAGGGTCTTGAGTTCCTCCTATCATGTTATTCCAGCATACCTCAGTCCCTTGTCATTGCAAGATTAGATAGAGTGTGTTGCTTTGAGTTTCAGCAGCCAGGAAGAGAAAAGAAGAGGCTGTGTCTAAAGCCCTATACCAGAAAGTACCACATGCCATTTGGCTCTAATTCCATCAATGAGAATAAAGTTAAGAACCAAACCCCAGGGCAAGGTTATGGGAGATAATCTTAGTAATGAAAACAAAGAGGTATTATGATGGAAAATTAACACTATGGGCCATATAATGCCATTAAGAGATAGCCATTTACATAATTAGTTTGTGTGACCATTCTATACTTTGGGTGGATGCAAGATTCACTGTAATAATTATAGTGTTTTGAAATGTTTTTAGACCAGGCATAGTGGCTCACACTTGTAATTCTAGCACTTTGGGAGGATCACTTGTGACAAGGAGTTTGAGACCAGCTTGGGCAACATGGTGTAACAGAACAAATAGCCTGATAAAAAGTACAAAAAGCTTTTCTGTCTCTTCAAACCCCTCTAAACCTTTTCAAGGACAAAAAAACTACATCCCTGTCTCAGGCCAGTGGTTGGGAAGGGCAATGAAGTGCCCTTGGTTCTGTGTGCCACAGGAGATTGGATGAATTTGGGTGGAGGTTCCTAGATTGTCTTAGCCAAAGACAAGATTAATCAAAACCATACCCTTAAAAGCTCTGTATTTCTTTGCTTTTCGTTCTTACTTTTTTTTTGGGGGGGGGGGACAATGTCTCACTTTGTCACCCACAGTAGAGTGCTATGGCATCATAAACTCACAGCAACCTAAAACTCTTGGGCTCCAGCAATCCTCTTGCCTCAGCCTCCACAGTAGCTCTGACTATAGGTGCCCACCACAATGCCTGGCTATTTTTGTAGCGGTAGAGTGTCACTCTTGCTCAGGCTAATCTCCCAATTCCTGAGCTCAAGCAATTCATTGCCTAGGCATCCCAAAGTGCAGGATTACAGGCATGAGCTACCATGCCCAAACATCCTTGTTCTTCTGTTGTGGAAACTGGTTTGCATTTGGAGCTCATTTGTGGTGCCCAGGGAGAAGGGAGACTAGGCCACTAATTGGTGGGGGATTCTCAGGCAACAGGAGGATTGAGTCACTCATTTGAGGCTCAGGTCACTGAATAGGGAGGCTTATGAATCTTCCAACTATTTAAGATGTAACTTACCCCTTTTGGATCCCCTTCACCATTTGGGGCAACAGTTATCCACTTTAGATTCCTGTTTAATAAGGCATTTGAGGTCCGTTCTCAGGCATTTGAGGTGCCATTTGTCCTCTTTGGATTCCCATGTGTTTGATTAGGCACTGGCATTTTTGTTTTGAGGATCCCCTGTTTATCTATTTGTTATTTATGAGTCTTGTTGCAACATAAGGAAGCTTCATCTCAGTGTCCCTTGGAGAAAAAATCTAATTTGGCCTTTCTGTGTTTTTGTGAAAGAGCAAACCAAATTGTCTTGTTGGTAGATAAATGAGTTTTTGAAAAAGAATGGTAGGTATTGTGTGGTGGCTCACACCTGTAATCCTAGCACTCTGGGAGAGCGAGGCAGGTGGATTGCCTGAGTTTAGGAGTTTGACACCAGTCTCAGCAAGAGTGAGACCCTGTCACTACTAAAAGAAAATAAGAAAAAGTAGACAGGTGTTGTGGTGGGTACCTATGGTCCCAGCTACTTGGGAGGCTAATGCACAGGGATCACTTGAGCCCAAGACTTTGAAGTTGCTGTGAACTATATCACAGCACTCTACCCAGGGCACAAAGTGAGACTCTGTCTCAAATAAATAAATAAATAAATAAATAAATAAGAATGGGAAGGGTGGCTGCTGTGGCTCAGTGAGTAGGGTGCCTGCCCTTTATAACAAGGGTAGCTGGTATGAACCTGGCCACCGCCAAACTGCAACAAAACAATATTGGGGTGCTGTGGCAGGCGCCCGTAGTCCCAGCTACTCAGGAGGCTGAGGCGAGAGAATTGCCTAAGCCCAAGAGCTGAAGGTTGCTGTGAGCTGTGATGCCATGGTACTCTACTGAGGGCAACAAAGTGAGATTCTGTCTCAAAAAAAAAAAAAAAAAAAAAAAGGAATGGGAAATAGATCCTTTAAAAATACTTTTTTTGAGACAAAGTCTCAATTTGTCACTTTGGGTAGAGTGCCATAGCATCATAGCTCACAGCAACCTCAAACTCCTGGGCTCAAGAGATCTTCCTCGGTGGTGCCTATGGCTCAGTGTGTAGGGCACCGGTCTCATATACCCAGGGTGGTAGGTTCGAACCTGGCCCCAACTAAACTGCAACAAAAAAATAGCTGGGCGTTCTGGTGGGCACCTGTAGTCCCAGCTACTCAGGAGGCTGAGGCAAGAGAATCGCTTAAGCCTAGGAGTTGGAGGTTGCTGTGAGCTTTGCAGCACTCTACCAAGGGCAATAAAGTGAGAGTGTCTCTTAAAAAAAAAAAAAAAAGAGAGAGAGAGATCTTCTTGTCTAAGCCTCCTGAGTAGCTGGGACTACAGGTGTAGTCCACAACACCCAGCTTTTTCTTACCAATAGGGTCTCACTCTTGCTCAGACTGGTCTTGAACTCCTGAGCTGAAGCAATCCATCTGCCTCATCCTCCCAGAATGCTAGGATTATAGGTGTGAGCTACCACCCTGGGCCATTCTTTAAATATAAAGGAAGACAAGGAGAATTAGTCCTTTCTGGCATCCCTGTTGTTTTGTGGCACCTCTACTTGCAAGTATTTGTAACAAAGGTATGTTAGTTTTTTTAGGATAGCCAATTCTTGTGCACAAGTTTTTAGTAAAGAACAAATTATATCAAGGAAAATTCATAACTCAAATGGTTGACCTGCCACTACAGAGTTAAAATGTTGAGTCTCAAGCTCTCTGCTTGACATAAAATCATTGTTTTATTTTACTTTATTTTATTTATTTATTTATTTATTTATTCATTCATTCATTTTGAGACAGCCTCAAACTGTCGCCCTGGGTAGAGTGCCATGGCATCACAGCTCATAGCAACCTTCAACTCCTGGGCTCAAGTGATTCTCTTGCCTCTGCCTCCCAACTAGCTGGGACTACAAGCACCTGCCACCTTGCCTCTGCCTCCCAACTAGCTGGGACACAGGCACCACGCCCAGCCATTTTTTGGTTGTAGTTGTCATTGTTGTTTGGCAGGCCTGGGCTGGATTCGAACCCGCCAGCTCAGGTGTATGTGACTGGTGCCTTAGCCACTTGAGATACAGGCACCAAGCCAAGATAAACTCATTGTTTATGGTATACAAAATGACCTGAATGAGGTCCTCTTGCCCCCGCCAGAATCCAGCTGTTGGTTGGGGCGAGATACTGGGAGGGGCACAGCCTGAGAGTAAACCTGTTGGGAGGGAGGACCAGCACATGTGGCCTACCCCAAGTGGTTCACAGCAAGGGGAGAGGAATGCCCACCACTGCTGTCATCTGGACACCATGGGAGAGGCTGGGGAGGGTACCCCTTGATCTAATTCTTTAATCTCATGTCTAATATGTTGTGACTTATGTTCAGGAAAGGTCTTTCCTTGCCCAGCAGGGGGGTCAGTTTGGCCAGTGGGCACCCATAGCCAGGGAATGGCAATTAGCATTAATCCTTCATACTTGGTTAATATGACCTTTAAAGTAAGCTAAAAACTGTGGTCATTCTGATGGCTATGCCACATAAGGGTGATTTGAGACGGTTGAAAGGAGAGATTACCCTGGAGTGGGGTATGATCATGGATGCTTTTTGGAACAAATGAAGGACAGTGGAAAGAATCCTGTCCCAAATTGCAAAGGGCCCCAGATAGCAAGAAGCTCTCTGGAAAGCAAATGGTTCCTTCAAGTCCAGGTCTCAGATGATGAAAGAAGGGACCTAGGAGTCCCTTGCCTCACTGGTAGCTCCAACCCAAACATCCCCATAGAAGCCCCAGGTGCAAATTGACCCAGGAGTTCTGTGCCTCACCATTAGCTCCAACCCAGATATCCCTATAGAGGTTTTGGCCCCCATAGCTCAGGGGTTAAGGTGCCTTGCAGTGCTGCTGGACTGTATTAGGGGCTTTAAAAGGGCTCTCCTGCCCTGTTTGATGGGAGCTCATCTGGGGACTTGTGGAATCTGTAATTGGACAGATTTGCAAGCAGCAGGCTACTTATCTAAGGTCTCTAGGTAGACAGGGTTCTATTGTGTCTGGATCTCAGACTTTGATGACAAACCACTTATATAGGGCCCTCAAAGATGTGAAGTCCCTGATCTGTACTACAGATTGTCAAAATGCCTTTGGAAAACTAAAATAGGCCCTTATGACTATCCTGGCTTTGGGAATTCTTCAATCAGGAAGAATTTAAATAGTATGAAAAGCAAGGAATGAGGGAGTTTTAGTATAGAATGTGGGAGACTTCCCAGGTCAGTGGCATACTTCTCAAAGCCACCGAACAATATTTTTTCTTTCTTTCTTTTTTTTTTCTTTATAGAGACAGAGTCTCACTTTATGGCCCTTTGGTAGACTGCTGTGGCATCACACAGCTCACAGCAACCTCCAGCTTCTGGGCTTAAGCAATTCTCTTGCCTCAGCCTCCCGAGTAGCTTGAACTACAGGCGCCCGCCACAACGCCTGGCTATTTTTTTGTTGCAGTTTGGCTGGGGCTGGGTTTGAACCCGCCACCCTCAGCATATGGGGCTGGCGCCCTACTCACTGAGCCACAGGCGCCACCCTATTTTTTCTTTTTTGAGATAGAGTCTCACTCTGTTGCCCAGAGTGCCGTGGCATCAGTCTAGCTCACAGCAACTTCAAACTCCTGGGCTCAAGTGATTCTCCTGCCTCAGTCTCCCAAGTTTCTGAGACTATAGGTACATAACCATCATGCCTGGCTATTTTTTTCTTAATTAAATCATAGCTGTGTACATTAATTTCGTCATGGGGTACAATGTGCTGGTTTTATATACAAGTCAAAATATTTTCATCAATCTGGTTAACATAGCCTTCATGGCATTTTCTTAGTTATTGTGTTAAGACATTTATGTTCTACACTTAGTACATTTCACATGTACCCTAGTAAGATGCACCATAGATTTTTTTTTTTAAAGTAGAGATGGGCATCTCACTCTTTCTCAGGCTGGTCTTGATCTCCTGAGCTCAAGGGATCCTTCCACCTCAGTCACCCAGAGTATTAGGATTATAGGCATGAGTCACTGGGATGTGCGCGCCACTGAACAATATTGTGAGAGGAGGTCTCTTTGTCTCTGGGCAGGGAGCTGTTATTAAGGACTGTGTTTTTTTCTCAATCCTACCACCCTTTTGCCAGACAAAGAGAATAAGCCTCAGGAACATGCCTGTTTAGGGGTTCTGTATGTTTCTCAATATGCAATGATCAGGATGGTAGCATTGCCACCTGGGACTTTAGCCCAGAAAGTCAAGCTGATTGCCAGAGGAAATCAGGCCACTGGCAGAACAATTAAGGAGGTCACTGAGGGTGATCTTTTCCTTGGGGCCTTGGTATCTTAGCCAAATTTAGATATCTAAAACTAAAGACTGGAGCTCTGACACTTGGGATGGTGCAACTAAATGGAGACAGAATTCTCACACTCTTCTACCTGAAGCTTTGGGTTAGCTTCTTATGAGGCACCTGCATGAATACACACATTGAGAATGTGGTACCTTGATGGATTTGGTTGGATCTCATTTGAGAGGACCCCATTTGAAACTGTATTTTTTGGGCTTTTTTTGCAGTTTCTGGACAGGGCTGGGTTTGAAAGCGCCACCTCCTGCATATGGGGCCAGCGCTCCTTTGAGCCATAGGCGCCGCCCCCCATTTGAAACTGTTTATGTGACTGGGGCAGGTCATCAGAATGCTCGTAGGCTGCTTTCCTCCACACAGAATGATAATGGACCATCCTTTGTATCTGAGGTAACCCAGAAAGTAAGCAACGTCCTATTCTACAATAAAAATTACATACATCCTGGAATTGATGTAGAAAACCATCCAAATTAGGATAAGGTATTGCCACTTGCCCTGCTTGGACTAAAGGTAGTTGTTTATTTATTTGAGAAGAGTCTATGTCACCCTCGGTAGAGTGCCATAGCGTCACAGCTCACAGCAACCTCAAAGTGTTGGGGTCATGTGATTCCCTTGCATCAGCCTTCTGAGTAGGCACCTGCCACAACGCCCGTCTATTTTTAGAGACTGGGGTCTGTCTTTTGCTCAGGCTGGTCTCGAACTGGGAACTCAGGCAATCCACCCGCTTCGGCCTCCCAGAGTCCTAGGAGTATAGGCGTGAGCCACCGCGCCCAGCCTGCGAGTTAGAGTTTTGATACTTTTATAGCTGCCTGATAGAGCTATTTCATATGTACTTAAAATAACATACAAAAATCTGTATGTGTCGTTTCCATGTTTACACTTTCTAATTTAATTTTACTAAATTATTTTTGGTATATAGATATCAGTTTTCTGAGGACTGGAGGAAAAACCTCAGATGGTAAAGAAACACTGACCTGAAGGACTTCGTCTTCAGTACAGGTTGAGACATACCGCGTCTGTCTCAAAAAGGAACTACAACGCCCAGAATTCCCCAACTACGTAAGCGACGTCCAACCAGCTGACCTCGCCGCAACACCCCCTGGGATATGTAGTGAGTGCCTTTCGCAATGCACGCTGCTCTTGCTCGGCCCTTTTTCCTGGCCTGGGGACAGACTACGTGCGGAAAGGTGATGTCTCTTGAGGAAAGGCTAAAAATCCTGGGATATGAGGGGCGAGCGAGAAAACTGAGCCAGTTGCATTCGTTGTTAGAGACCAATAACACTGACTTACAAGCCTTTGTAACCAGACTTTCTCCCAGGAGCCTCCGGAAAAGTTAATAGGTATTTAGGGAAAACCTTGCTGGCAAGTCAGGGCCTGTTAGCGGCGGCGGCGGTTCTTCTTTACTCATCCAACACGTCTTCGGGCCAGGGATGCAGGAGACCTCCTCTGAAGCGCGGAGGACTCGGGCAGGGCTGGGCCCACTCCTAACCGGGACTACGGAGACCCTTTCCGCTCACTTGTTTAGCTCTGTTGTATGCCTGGTGGAGGGGATCCCGGTCGGTGTTTATAGTGCACTGGGGCTTTTCACACCTCCAACCTATCCCTCCTTTAGTTACGTGACTTCCCCAGGATCCCTCAGTGGGGGACTCAGCACCACTGTATTCTATCTACCCTTTGAGCAGCCTCCCCCAATTATGGATGGATACTAAGTATGCGTTGCTTTGCACAGGGACTTCTTGTGTAGGTTGTGACCCAGGTCACCTTGGGTCAGGATCCTGTATTGATTGCCGCAAAGTAGCCAGTGCATTTGTATTATTTTTGCTTGTTAACAGTTAGTTTGGCATATCCATGGTGAAGGGTGTAAGGCATACTCACCGATTCAATAACAAGACGTTGGTTTGTTGATGTAATTGAGACTGTTCAGGTAGAAAGAACTGGGTTGTAGACCCAGCTTCACTAGTACTAGAGCAGTTTTATAACTTTTTTTGAACCTACTTTTCCTTATATGTAAAATGGAAGTGATGATGTCTACTTGGAAGTTTAATTCAGAGAGTTCTATAGGATAATTTATTCTAAATATTCTTTGGGGTAGGCGCGGCGACACACGCCTATAAATCCTAGCACTCTGAGAGACCTAGCCCGGTGAAGTGTCTGATCTCTGGAGTTCCAGACGCCATCTCTATTAAAAATGACCTGGGTATTGTGGTGGGTACCTGTAGTCCAAGTAGCTACTCGTGTGGCCGAGGCAAGAGGATTGCTCCACCTAGGAGTTTGAGATTGCTGAGCGCTATGACGCCAGGGCACTCTACCCAGGGCGACAGAGTGATTCCGTTTCAAAAAAAAAAAAAAAAAGGGTGGCACCTACGGCTCAAAGGAGTAGGGCACTGGCCCCATATGCCGGAAGTGGCGGGTTCAAACCTAGCCCTGGCCAAAACCTGCAAAAAAAAAAAAAAAAGTTCTTTGTAAATTTTAACATATTACAAAACTATTACATGATACCATTTTATTTCCAGCTTTTGTAACTGTTGCTTCTCAACTATAAATGTAAGTATGTAAGTATGGGCTTGGCCCCGGTAACTCAGTGGTTAGGGTGGCGGCTACATATACTGGGGCTGGAGGGTTTGAATCCGGCCCGGGCCTGCTAAACAACAATGACAATTATAGCCGGGTGTTCTGGTGGGTGCCATAGTCCTAATTACTGGGAGGCTGAGCCAAGAGAATCACTTGAGCCCAAGAGTTTGAAGCTGCTGTGAGCTGTGACACATGGCACTCTACTGAGGGTGACAAAGTAAGTTTCTATCTAAAATAAATAAATAAATAAATGTAAGTATGTATAATATATTCTAAAACAAATTATAGTTTTTCATAATTATCTTTAGTTCTTATATTGCTTTAACATGTCTTAGACTATTACTTGATTTCTTTTTTTTTGCTGTCCACAGTAGAGTACTGTGGTATCACAGCTCACAGCAAACCCAAACTCTTGGGCTTAAGTGATTCTCTTGCCTCAGCCTCCCAAGTAGCTGAGACTGCAGGAACCCACCACAATGCCTGGCTATTTTTTTGTTGCAGTTGTTGTTGTTTTAGCAGGCCTGGTCTGGATTGGAACCTGCCAGCCTCGGTGTACAAGGCCAGTTCCCTACCCACTGAGCTATGGGTGCTGCTCAGAAGTCCCTTTTTTTCTTTTCTTTTCTTTCTTTCTTTTTTGAGACAGAGTCTCACTATGTTGCCCTTTGTAGAGTGCCTTGGTGTGCTAGCTCACAGCACCCTCAAACTCTTGGGCTTAAGTGATTCTCTTGCCTCAGCCTCCAACTAGCTAGGACTACAGGCGCCCGCCAGAACACCTGGCTATTATTGGGTCATAGTTGTTATTGTTGTTTGGCAGGCTGGGGCTGGGCTTGAACCCTCCAGTTGTTATTGTTGTTTGCCAGTATGTGGCTGGTTCCCAAACCGCTTGAGCTACAGGAGCTGAGCCTGAAGTCCCTTTTTTCTTGACATTTAGTTTTTGGATCAAATTCTGCTATCTAGTTCAGACTAAGAATAGTCTTTTGTTAATGTATAAAAAACCTTGTTATTTTAATTTAAATTTGGGGATTAATTTAATATTAATGATAATAAGCCTGTATTAAACCAATTCTTTTGCAGGAGCTGCATGTTGGAATGGTTTACAGCCATTATAATGGAAGCAAAATCCATGAAGGAAAACATTGTTTTTATGGCAGCACATTGCTTCTGACTTCTAGTTGCAGATGGTTTTCTTTGCCTAAGAAAATTTGTGATGTAA
>CAUYPK010145810.1:0-32431 GCA_963574355.1 Loris lydekkerianus
GAGTACACTGGATACTTTTCTTCCATTCTTGAGATACTTTGCTAAGAAGAATATGTTCCAGCTCCATCCATGTAAACATAAAAGAGGTAAAGTCTCCATCTTTCTTTAAGGCTGCATAATATTCCATGGTGTACATATACCACAATTTATTAATACATTCATGGACACTTGGGCTTCTTCCATGACTTAGCAATTATGAATTGGGTTGCAATAAACATTCTGGTGCAAATATCCTCATTACAAAGTGATTTTTGGTCTTCTGGATATATACCTAGTAGAGGAATTGAAGGATCAAATGGCAGGTCATTTTTTAGATCCCTACGTGGGTTCCAAACACCTTTCCAAAAGGAATGCATTAGTTTATTTAATTAATTAATTAATTAATTTATTTATTTTTTGAGGCAGAAAGTCTCACTCTGTGCACTGGATAGAGTGCCATGTTGTCATAGCTTAAGTAACCTCAAACTTGTGGGCTTGTAGCAATCCTCTTGCCTCAGCCTCTCAAGTAGGTGGGACTACGGGTGCCCTGCACAATGTCCTGCTATTTTTAGAGACAGGATCTTGCTCTTGCTCAGGCTGGTCTTGAACTCCTGAGCTCAGGTGATCCACCAGCCTCAGCTTCTCAGAGTGCTGGGATTACAGGTGTGAGCCACTATGCCCGGACACCCCACTCTACATTCTTAATCTGAATAAATTATTTTGCCTGGTTTTACATTTTGCCACTTTTTTTTCTAGAAGAAAAAAGAGATGCTGTTACAGAAGGCAATCAGCTGAGCATGCACAGAAGAGCCAGGTGTGGTTTGCCATGTCAGAATTCCTGGGACTCCGCATCCTACTGGTCCTGACGTTGACCTCAGCCATAAATAGGAGAACGTGGTCCTGAGCGCAACTATTTTTAGCTTGTTCTTCTTTCTTGAATGGCTGGGAATCCCAGTGGCTCAGAAGACCACCACTTCTGAGGAAAATGTGTTTGGGGCTGAATCAAAGATAATTATTTTATAGCTGCAACTGAAAGATCTAGAAAAAGAGGAAGAAAAATACAACCATAGGTTAAGAGGCTGCAACTGGGTCACTAAAAAGCAGAATGAACCACCCCCTCTCCCCCAGGCCAGATGCTGCCCTACGTGGCCTTTCTTTCTTGCTGAAGCAGGAGGCAGGTCAGGGTGATCCTGAGGCCCCACCAGCTGTAACATTCTCAGACTCCAGGACCACATCCGGTAAGAAAAGGGAGATGGGTCCTTAGGCAAGACAACTTGCTTGAGGGTGACGGCAGAGTCATCAGGCTGCCCTGTCCAAATTGGGTGACTGCTGCTGGGTATTCAGACACTTGCCCTGGAGGTGAAGTAGGTGACTTTCCATGGGCTGTGACCAAAAACATCTTTCCTCAGCCATCTCCATTGTCTACCATTACTATCACGCCAAGGCCCTAAGGCCCCAGTCAAAATGCAAATAAGTCACAGAGAACAGTGACAATGAACATCGACCTTTATGACAGTGTAGATTAGCATAAAGCAGAGGCTGAGAACCTGAGCCCAATCCACTCCATGGTTGGGGGGGTTTTTGGTCCATACTACCCTTGTAAAAATTTGAATTGATTGCCACTATTTTAAGAATAGAGCACTGAAAAAGTGGAGCACTTAAAAAGTGGAACTCCCAGTCCCACCTAAAAAGTGGAACTCCCAGTTTTTCTCAAAATATTAGATGACTTGGTTGTACTGGGATCATATATTATGTCAACGATCAGCTGGAGGTGAGAAGTGACTGTCCCCACTGAAGGTACTTGTGTACCCCATTACCCCACAGGGCTAGCCTTGCTACTCCTGTGACCTGCCTGGGCCTGGTGGCATGGGAGCGTAAGAGGATGGCCTGAAGAACAGGCTGTGTTCTAGGTATGTCTGTCACTCGGGCAGTGCAAGAAGCTGGGGTGAAGGCTGTCTTCTTCTTCAAGGAGCTAACAAAGCGGGAGAACTTCAGCATCAGTCTCAGGTTCTCACTGCTTGCTGTTCCTGAAAAACTATCTCCCAAAACTGCCCATGAGAGTTTGTGTCATCCATGGAATACTTAGAACCCCAAGTCACATCAAGGAGAAAGTCCTTGAGCCAACTGAGCTTCCCTTCTGCCTTCCTCCTTGTTTGGAGATCCAGCCACTGTGAGGCCAGGGAACAAATAGAACAGACAGGCAGGTGGGGAAGCAAGGTGAACAGCCACATTCACCTGCTGTGATGGAGGTAACAAGAGCTTTCACATTGATGTCCCCACTCCTTGTGCCATTATACAGACATGGAACTGAGGTTCGGCCTCCCAGAGTGACAAGGGTATAGGGAGCAGGAACAGAGTCCGGAGACCAGCCAACATCTGCCTCAAGGCCCATGTTCCTGCATCCAAATAGTTTGTGGCAGACGCTGTGGACTGGGGTTTACCCTGCCCAGACAGGAGTACTGAGAGAAGGCAGACATGTGTCCCTGGCTGCAAAGATGAGCTTTTCAGCTCCAGTAGAACAGCAGAGGAGAAAGGCAGTAACTGCCCTGAAAAGTCAGACCCTACTTCACTCTGTGGCCAGAAAGAAGGATTAAAAACAGCAAAGCCGCCTACACAGAACTTCCCTTGACAGTAGTCCAACATGCTAGTTACAATTCTCTTTAAAGAGCAAATTTTCGTATGCTAAAACAAGGCAGAGGGACAGAAAAGCAGAAGGAGCTCAGCAGCTTGGAAATGCAGAGACACCCCTGCCAACCAGGATGATCACTTCAGGGTGGGACTGGGGAAGGTGGAGAGAGGTGGAGGGTTCCTACAGACAGAGGCGCCAAGGAGGGAGAGGACTGACTGACGGTGGCAGGTGAGTGGGGCCTGCTGACACACCTGGGAAGGCTGGTGAAGGGCTGCAATCACCACTGACAGGAAGCCTGCTCAGAACGTCTGCTGGCTTCTCCCTCACTTCAGCACACAGGGGTTTTACACAAGTTAAATGAGACTCTGCCCCATGCAGAGCCTCTGGGTGCTGCCCATAAACACATCCCACAGGCAGCCCGGGCTCCAAGCCTGAATACCCAGGACATCTTTCCCTCTCTTGCCCTGCTTTGCATCCTGCCCCATACCTCAGGCTCTCTCCCAGCCACCTCCTCCTCCAGGTGACATTTTCTTCTTTTTTTTTTTTATTAAGCCATAAACACATAGATCATATATACATTGATGCCGTTATGGGGTACAATGTGCTTATTTTATATACAACTAGGAATGCTTACATCAAACTAGTTAATAGAGTCTTCACCTCACCTACTTAATTATTGTGTTAAGACATTTACACTCTATACTTAATAGATTTGACATGTACCCTTGCAATATGCACCATAGGAATGGTCCCACCATTTACTCTCTTCCATCTAATCTCCCCCCCTCCCCACCCATCCCTCCCTTTCTTCTTTCATCTTGGGCTATACAGGTGACATTTTCTACTTGTGCTACTTAAAGATTCTAAAATTTTGCAGCATAACTATCATTCACTAAATTTGACTAAATCTGCTCTACTAACACAAATAGTTAACACTAATCTAGTGTCCTAGGACCTTACATATATCAACTCATTTCATCTTTGACCACAGCTCTATGAGCCAGGGACTGTTATTAGCTCCATTTTATAGATAGTAAAGAATCTAAGGCACATAGAGGTTAAGTGACTAGTCTAAGGCCAGCCAGCTAGTGAGTAATGGTGTATGGATTAATCTGCTAGGGTTGCCACAACAAAATACTCATTGTAGACTGAGAGCTTACAGAGCAGAAATTTGTTCTCTCACCATCTGGAGGCTGGAGGTCCAAGATCAAGGGGCCATCGGGGTTGGTTTCTGGTTTCTTGGCTCGTAGCTGGCTGTCTTCTCACCATGTCCTCACATGGCTTTTCCTCTGTGCTCATGTGGAGACGCAGACAGATCTAGTATCCCTTCCTCTTCTCATATGGACACTAGGCCCATTGGATTAGGGTGGTACTCTGATGACCTCATTTAACTTTAATCATTTCCTTAAAGGTCCTGTCCCTACACTGAGTCTCACTGGGGAGTCAGGACGCTAACATATGACCTTGGGAGGGACATGATTCAATCTGTAACAGTATTAAATGATGTTTCCCCATTCATTCATTTACTGAGCACCTAGGAATTGCTGGACATCCTGTTAAACGGCTAGAGACACAGCAGTGAAAAAGCCAAATACAGATACAGACTTTGCTCTTAGGGAGTTGAGAGTCTAGTGGAAGAGGGTGGCAGCAGGAGAGACACAGGTACACACATCCATCTACTAGATAATTCAGACAGCAATAAAAGCAATGAGAAATATTCATGGAATGCACAGTGGGGACTATTTTGGCCAAACATGTGCAGACAGGGAAAGAGCTTCCCAGGCAGAGGAAAGGCCAGTACAAAGATTCCAAGGAAGCAATGCATAGTGTATTAGAAGAAAAGAAGGCTGAGTCAAGGAGAGAGTGGAAGAACAGTCACCAGGGCATAGGATAGCTTCTAGGCCATGGGAGGGAGTTTTGTATTTATCATAAAAGCAAAAGGCAGCCATGTGAAGGGTTGCCATCTGATCAAAGCTTTTAAAAGAACTTTAGCATGGTAACGGCTGCCTCACAGGAATGTAAGAGTGAAAACAGGGACCCCTGCCTCACAGGAATGTAAGAGTGAAAACAGGGACCCCGTTGAGGAGGCTTTTCATTCATTCACCCAGCAAACATTTACTGAACATCTACCTGCCAGATAAGTGCTGGTACCCACTCTCAGGGAGGAGGTGGATTGATGGAGATGTCTGAGGTATGTGGTCCTACCTCGAGATACTTCCAATAGTTCCTACAATGTCAAATGAGTAAAGACATCCCTGAGGGCTGAACTTTGTGGCCCTGGTTGTAAGTGAAGTTCAGAAGAAAGGAAGGGCTGGCTGCAATGCAGGTAGACTGTGGAGCATGGTTTCTTTGAAGGTATAGGACTCACCTTGGGCATTCAAGGAGGGGCAGGTATTATGAAGAAAGGAATGGGAATAACAGCAAGCACATCAGCTTATTTTGTCCAAAGGTCACTCAATATCTACTCTGCAGAGCATATTCTCTGGCCTGCACGGCCCTGGGCTCTGCAATGGATGTGGGGATGACTTAGACTCAGCTCCTGCCATTAAGGAATTTCCATCTAGCAAGGAGGGTAAGGCAGGTCCATGCTGATCTATCACACACACAGAGTGAGACGTTCTGTGTAAGATCTGGAGAAAACACTGAGAAGTGTACATGAGAGGAGAGTGTCCGCTGATGTGTAGGACAATGGCTGTAGAACTGTGTATGTGTGCAGCCTTCTCCCTGCGCACAGGCCTACGTGCTTTTATAAAGAACACTCCCTACTGCTAGAGTACCTTGTATAGCACGCATAACAGATGGGATTGTTCCTTATGTTTCCACATGAATAAAGACAGTGCCCCCCAACGAGGAAACTTAGACCCCCAGTTCTTCTCAAGTCTGCACTTCCCCTCCCACCACTAACCAAGAGCTACTGGGGAAATGCACCACATCCAATGGCGAGGACCCAGAACACAGTCAGCAGGTGGAACTCCAGACCTGCCACTGAATCAAGTCTGGGGGAAAGAAGGGAGCCAGCAATGAAGACAAGATTTACAGAGAATAATGAAAATACAAATTGAAGTGGGAGGGAAAATAAGAATTAGCACTAGTCAAGCTAAGAGGCTATTTGGTTTTAGGCTTTTTTAGGCCTCAGTGTTCACATCTGTAAAATAAAACTATGAAGAAATCAATAACAAAAGCCTATATATATTGTAATATCTGATATACACCAAAATTTATAAAATGAGACAAAAAGAATCTGTAAACCACCTCTGAGCATAAGACGCACAGCACAGCTACGTCACTGAGGGTCTCTGTGCACCCATTCCTACCCACTCCCCGCCCCCTACCCCAGGTGGAATAATACCTGTGCTGTGCTACCGAACCTGGCATTTATGATCTCTACTCCCCCTTTAAGGGTTAATCATCATTCACTTAATTTCCCACATTTTATGATTTAACAAGGCCTCTTACTTTGGGGGTTCTTGGGGGTTTTTGTATAGTTTATGTATAGTTGACAGAAAGCTTCTATTCATATCACTACTGTCTACTTTTCACTGAAATCCCACTGGGGGCTGACCATGGAGAATTAACTCCAACTTTTCATATGAGTAAAATGAGGTTGAGAGTGGGATACGCCATAACACTTACCTTGGCCACGTTCTCAGCACATTTCTATTGCTAGTTATTCTTTCATGCACATGTGCACCCGTAACTAGACTATAAGTTCTTTTTTTTTTTTTAGAGACAGAGTCTTACTATGTCACTCTCGGTAGAGTGGCGTAGTGTCAAAGCTCACGGCAACTTCTAACTCTTGGGCTTAAGCGATTCTCTCACCTCAGCCTCCCAAGTAGCTGGGACTATAGGCACCCTCCACAAGGCCAGGCTATTTTTTGTTGTTGTTGCAATTGTCATTGTTGTTTTAGCTGGCCCGGGCCAGGTTCGAACCCACCAGCCTCCGTGTATGTGGCCGGTGCCCTACCCACAGGGCTATGGGCACCACCGAGACGATGAGTTCTTGAGAACAGGAATCTCTCTCCTGAAGCTGTGTCCAATGTGGTAAAGTTATGAGGCTCAAACTTCAGTAAAAAAACAAAACAACACAGTACAAAAAACTCCAACAAATCCAGCCATGAGTGGAAAGCAGCTCATATAAGGAGGAGGCTTCTAAAGCCACAGGTAACACAAGATAAGGGATATAGGAATTGGATCTAAGGAGAGGAATAAAACAAATAATGTCCAGTGGAATAACTATGAAAGAACTTCACATATCAGAACCCAGGACGAAGCATGCTGAGCACAATTTTGCTCTTCTAAACCCAGCCCCTCATATTTGAAAAGACAAAACAAGGACATTTTCGGAATAGTTGGAAGAAACCACAGGGGTTATCCAGTTCACTTGTTGGCAAAATCCTGGACTTCCTGCAAATACAACCTCCATCTAGTGATGCGTAATGAGATCATATCACAAACAAACCGATGTAGTGTCATCAAAAGTATGGCCTGTTAAGTGGAACATTTCAGAATTGTAAACTTCGGACTAAGGAATGTCAGTGAAGGAGTGGTGAAGACAGTCATATTAAAAAATTATCTGACTCAAAACTAGAGTGGACCTCTTTTGTTCCTAGGCTTACCTAAGTCCCACCCCACCACAAGGGATATGAGAACTTACAAGCCACCAATCAGCTCATGTTGCTGGAGTTTACTGGAAAAGAAAGTCTCTCCAATTTCAGGCATCCCTTATAAATGCTGGACTAGTTGCAATGCAAATCTGGCATCCTTAAAATCCTTTGGCTTCCATTTTGTCAACCTCTAAATCAGATGTCCATGCAGCCCATGAATGTTCCCGTTTATTTCTGCTTCTGGGTTCCTGTGTGTAAAACTAGGACTTAAAAAGATAGCCCAGTGTTCTCAATTCTTTTTCATAAAGAAAGAAGAGTCATCATAAACCACTGTAGTTTGCAGAATGTATCCATAAATGTATAAGTCAATCAGACCAACAAAATAAAGCTGCCCTCATACACAATAGTAAGTCTCCTGGAAGGCAGGAGTTAAACATGTAACCACAATATCCAGAGGGGACATTCTTTCTAGTGACAGACAGGACTAGGAAAAACTCTAGGGTTGGAGTCTTCAGTGGGCAGTGCTGTTCATCATGTACACAAATAGTAACCATGATCTCTAATATTGAGTGTGGAATGTTTTACATGCACTTTATCATTTAAGATTTCTAACACATAATGGATCTGTTATTTTATTTTCTCTATTCTTAGAGATAAGGCATCTAAAGCTCTTAGTGGTTAGTAAACTGCTCAGTTAGGGAGAGAGCAAAGGGAGGATCTAGGATTTAAACACACGTCTGTCTGTCTTCCAAGTCCCAGCTCTTAAGCACTTTGCCATCTTATCTCCCACAAAGGCTCTCCTGCTCTCTACCAGCCACCGAGGGTAGGTATGCACCCATCCAGCCACCGCAAATCTAAGACCTAAGCCTCATTAGCATGGGGCTCAACTTCCTCAGGCAGCCAATCTTGGCCAACTGTATTTTTTTTTACAAGCAGCTGTTATATTAGAGCTTCTCCAGGGGGTAAGAGGGGGTAAAAACATGGTTACAACAACTGGAGAGATGTTGACAATTAGTTTGTTTCAAGTCCAAGGACAAAACAAAGTCTTATGTGTCCTACTGACTCCTTAGCTCCAGGACAAACAAATTTTTCTGCCACTAGAATGGGATCACAAACAAACAAGGGGTTGTTATCAAAAGCAAACAAGGGGTTGAACTGTTACCTTCTTTTTAAAGCAAAAACTGTTGATCCTGGATCTGAGCCCCCATTTTTCAGGTCAAAGTGTTTAGGGCTGTAGTCCTGTATAGATGTTTTAAAGAGGGAGATGTTTCGGGAGATCAGAAGGGTTCTTTCCAGTCCGTGAGCTAGTTCTACGTTTCTGGCGACCTCAAGGAGGACAAAATAGCTCCCAAGAAAGAGTTCATCAACTCTCCAAATGTTCATTGATCTTTGTCATGAATGTTAGAAGACTTGTTATCATTAGTTCCATCTTTATCTCCATCTCTATTTCATCTCTATCTGTATTTATAATTTACTTATATGTTTAAAAAGAAATCAACAGAAAGGAAACACCATGGTCATAGAAAACATCTGAGATCCTGTGGTCTCTAACCTTTTGGAGTTTGATAGTCAAAAATACAATATTCTGATGCCTTTTAGGGTTTACTATTCAATAACACAAAACGAAACAAAACAATAAGACAACTATAATAAATCCTATCTGGCTGATTTAAATTATAGAGCTCATGCAGCTTGAGCAAACCCACTTCCCTTAGCCAGGGTGTGATTCCTCTTGATTGAGAATCGAGTTTCTGGGTTATTTCTCAGAGAACGAAATTACAAAACACAAGACAGCAGATTTTTAAAAAATTGTCACCAGGTATCCCTGCTGGATATCAAGTGACTGGGTCAGAAACGCAGTAGGAAATTCAGTTTAAGGAAGAGCAGAACAAATCCCCCTCGCCAGGGAGGCCAAACAGAGCATTGTTTTAGTTCCGTAGGAGATAATGACAATGGAATAGAACATTGTCCTCAGTAATGGTCTCCCGCTGGTAGGGAAATGCGGAGGCAAAAACAAACAAGGGGTTGAACTGTTACCTTCTTTTTAAAGCAAAAACTGTCAATCCTGGATCTGAGCCCCTCCTAGCAGCTTCCATTCAGTTATAAAAGTCTTGCATTTGGAGGTACTCTGAGATGGGGTGTCACTGGGTAGGGGGAGGGGGAAACAACTTAAATGGAGCTACAGTCTGTAGTGTTTTTGAACCACTGGCTTCAGAAACAGGCTTAGGGGACCATTTTGAATTTCATCAGCCACTGGACAAAACAAGCTTTCCATAAAAACACAGCCCCTGCATCACTGCTTTGCTACCAGCTGAGACCGCCCTGCTTGCCACATCCCACCCTCATCTCACCCATTTTACAACTGCTGATCAGACTGACATACTTTGTATTGGTAAAGTTCTGCATTCTTGTTGAGGAGAAAACCCTGATTTCGTAAGTACCAATCTGGGATGCCTGAAGAATAAAATCAATAATGCATTCATTTGATACCAACAGTTGGCACTTCCCTATCTATCTCTTTTTTTCCCTTGCAAAATAATTCAAAATATAGAGACTGTCTAAAGTATATCTCCAGACAAGATTTAAATGAGATCAAAAGTACAAAATGATTTACAATTCTAAATTTTGGAAAAATAACAACTATCCTTTCAATTTTTTTGAAACAAAAATAAATGAAAATTCAGGGGCAAAGTCGTCCTGCAGCCAGCTGAAGCTTTTGTAGAACACACAGCTCAGACTCTACTCCACAGATGGAAAAGAGTCCAAATGCAGGCTTCCAGCATTCTTTCACTCCATGAACGTCTGCAATCTTCATTAAAGCTGCATGGCATTCAAAAGTTGAGGTCCAATTCATCTTTGCTGTTAATGAGACATCTTAGAAGTGTATTTTTTTTTCCCTTGGGAAAAAATTTTGAATTGGGTAAAACAAATGGGAAATGGATATTGGAAAAAAAAAAAAAGACTCCTACTTGGACTGGTGATTGACTTGCTTAGAATTCTCTGGGCAGGGATCTCATTTCCTGAGGACTGCCATTTCCCTTCCCATTCCAAATTCTCTCTCTTCAGGGGTGACAGGGGACATGGAAATCCTAATTTGTACTGCTGGAATTCCCTGCATGTATTTCAACAAGAGAATCATTCTGTATCAGTGGTCAGGATGTCCCTCAACTTTTCCATTTCCTCTAAGGTCACGTTTCCCTACAAAGAAAGATGCCGGATTAGTCATAGGAACTAAGTATTCGGGGTAGACACAGAACCTCCTATGGTTTGCCCAAACACTCTATGTGCTTTAGGGTGTTGAAAGCAAAAAAAAGAAAAATAAACAAAAAAAAAAGGGGGGGGGTTTCTAGTCTGAATTCCCATTGGAGGGTGGCAATTTATCTTTGTATTATAGTAACTAATGTATTTCTAATTTGAAAACATTCATTCATTTGAAAAACCTTAGTGATGAAACAAAACAATACTTTTATCCGCAGTTACCTGTATTTTATTTTTCTTCCTTACCTTTCTGGGTTGACAAGGGCTATTCTGGTAGATAATAAAAGGCATCAGTTGAAGGTGCTTTGAAATTTACTAATGTAAATCACCATCATAGATATCTCAAGGGGGGCATGAGAATAAGTGGGGCAAATAATAAGCACAGAGAACTAGCACAGGGATAAAGTGGAGGGGGGAGCAAAAATTATGTAGGGACAGAAAAAAATCTTTAATTTGAAAATCTAAATGTCAAAGAACAAGATCAACATATAAAAATTTGGATTAGGCAGCATCATCTCTTCCAGTTGTTATTAAAATATCGGAAGAAACCAAAGCAAACCATTCTGGCTAAGTCCCCAGGTACTCAGAACTGGCAAAAAAAAAAAAAAAAAAAAGCCCTGAGAAATGAAGAAGGGGTGATGATTAACAATAAATACACAAATCTGAAGGCACACAGGCAGTCGCTTTGGACAATTGTGATCTTAACACTTCTCTCCTTTTCCTTAATATTGGAGGGTCTCATGTGAAACCAGGAAGGTTCTGAATTTTGCCTTCAGCCTTCTTGAATATGGTTAGAAGTTGTTGCACCCCTGTCTCCCCCACCTTGTCAGGATACCCAAAATTTTGACACCTACACAGGCAAGGACTGTCTAAACCTGGGTCACTTCAGAATTTGCCACCAAGCAGAGTTCTCCAGGAATGCAAAATGTCCTGCATAAGAACTTTTGCTTCAACAAAAGTAAAGTCAGGGTACATGGGGAAAAGCCCCAGCGCAAAGAATTTGGCAGGAAAATGGATGGCTGTGAAGGTTGGGTTCCAACTTCTTCTTTTGAGAGTCCCAGAAATATTGTTTAATGTGAAATTTCTCCCAGAGAAAAAGTTCATGGGAACCAATTTCAAGTTTTAAGAAGTCTATTTGGTAAGGGTGGGAAGTTTGCAACTTCAGAGACTTTTTTTTTTTTTAAGAAACAAATTTCAATCACTTCAATATACACTGTAAAGGCAATTTGTGGTAACTGTAGCCCTCCACGGACTAAGGTTACACTGAACTTTCCAAGTTCACATATTCATCAGTTGTATTCAGGAAAATTCCTCTCAACAATTCTGAAATATATTAAAAATACGAAAGCAATTGTAAAATCACTTTCACCTGTGCAATATCCTTTCCATAAATGTCTCCTATTACACGGGTAGGGTTACAGATTTTCACAAACACGGTTTCATTTTTGATAGTTACCTGGCTGTCATTCCAAGCTGTTATTTCACTCTTTTGAAATGCGGGGCTATCTTTGCCCTCTCTTCCTCCCAAGAAAACGTCAAGAAATTAAATGAGGAAAAACAAGAGATAGAAGTCATATTCAAAAGACTGAAACCCACCCCATGAGAAAAATTAAGTTGAGAAGAGTCGGGGTTACCTCCCTGCTCCACGTCTTCCATCTGTGCAATGGGCTAACGTGCCGGGGCTGGGGGTGTCTGAGGAGCGTGCAGAATCCTCAGCGCTGCGGAAACAGCCATCTGTCTCCTGACTTAGAATTTTGGAAAGCTTTCGGGCCTCTCTGAGAAGTTGATCCAAATCCACCCCGCAACAATTTGCCTTCTAGAAGCAGCAGGATACGCGCAGTGCTTACACTTTTGGCTTATCGGCTAAGGAGTTGTGTGGGACTCTCAGAGAAAAACTGCAGAAGAGTGGGGGCGGGGCGGGGGCAGAGGAAGGGAGTAGGGACAGGAGAAGCGAGTCAGAGGCAGAGGGTGGAAACCCCCGGGAGAGGAAATGCCCAAGGCAAGGGAGAGTCGGGCGAGGGACCCGGGAAGGTAGGGAGAGATCGGCCCGCGCCCTGCAGCGGAGCTGGGTTCCTCGGCTCGGCGGGAAAACCTGGCCACTGCCCACCGGCGACGCCGGCCCCGTGTCCCCTCTGAGAGGGGTGCGCCGCGGGATCCGCACCCGGCCGGGCAGCCTCTGGCCGGTGGCTGGCCTGGCCGAGCCGGGTGGCCACCTTTCACGGGCGCCGGCGTTTGCAGGAAGGGAGGTGACAGCGCCTCCCGGGGCCTCCCGGAGCACTGCGGGCCGGGCCGACTGGGGCAGGGAGGCGGGAGCGAGGGGGCCGGTCCCGCTCTGGGCTCTGCTTCTGGCAGGCGGGGGAGAGAGAAACGCAAACGCGCGGGCTCGGCCGGGGTCCTTGGCCGCCACCGTCCTTCCTCCGTGTTCGCGAGGCGCCTCCCAGCCCCGGAGTCGCTGTGCGCTCGCAGTCCCCGGCGCAGACCCGCACGTGGGGCGCGGCAGCCGAGCCGGGAGGGACGTGGTCTGCGCGCCTCTACTTCCCGCGCCCGACGGCTGGGGACGCGGAGGCCCCTGTCGGAGCTTGGGTACCCGCCCGCCTGGCGACCTTTCCTCGGCGTCCGGCCCCGCCTCGGGCCGCAAGGGCAGAGGCCGGGTCTGGACTCCGCAGCGGCTGCACTCCTACCAAGCCCAGAAGCGCCTCTGGCCCTGTTTTCCCTGGGCTGGGTCCCTAACCTCCCAAACCTGAGCGGGTGGCGTTGGGGGAAGACAAAACAGCCAAAGCTTTCCGGCCAGCGGAACCCGAGGAGCATCCCGGTGGACTTCCAAGTCCTGGGGTGCAGTCTCCCCCAGCTCCTTGCGGGGATGGGTGCCCAGCCGGGCCTCCTGACGGTTTCTCCGGTACCCTACGCGTACCGGGTTCGCTTTGCTCGGGAGGAGCTGCTCCTCCCTCGGAGAAAGAGGCTGTCTGTCCCCACTCGGGTGACCCCGGAGTGGGGCTGTCCGGCCTTGGTGCGAGAACCAGGGACGATAGTTAGAGATTTCTATGGCATAAGAGAAATCCGGCGGCGTGAAAGAGAAAAATCTTCTGGTGGGCCTGGGCCTAAACCTAATTTTTAAAAAAGATCTCAAATTGTCTAGTTTGACATTTTGCTTCTATTTTAAAAAATTAACTATTTCTCTGTGGCACGGAGGGGATAAAAGGTGATGAATAGGTAACCCTATGCTGGGGTCTAGTTTGCCTTTATTTCTGTCGTTTCGAAGTTGTCCTAGCAGTGTCCACATAAAATATTTTCTTCCGAGGAACCCTTGCAATAAAATAGGATATTTCTCTGTGGATGGTTTTATGTCAAAGAAGGTCGGAAGCAGGGCCAGGCTTGCCAGTGATTAATGAGAGGACATTTGCCACAATGAGATAGAGTCAGTGCAGTGCCCACAAGTCCATTGATTTCCATTTCTGCGCCGTCAGCTTACTGTTCACTTTCTCCTAAGATTATGACAATAGTAGTCATAAAAATAATAACCAGGACACAAATTACTCTTGAGAAGTCATTTGTAACTACCTGTTATTGGAAGTGAGAAACACACACAACCCTGTGGACCTATTTTTATTTTTGCCAGAGAAGCTCAGAATTGTCCAAGTTTTTAAAAATGATCTATTTACAGACTTCCTAATGCCTCTGCAGAAATCCTGTTTATCAGCCCAATAGTTGTGACAGGGTTAGAAAACCAGTTTAAACTGTTAACCGGCCACAAAAAGAGCCCCAGATTGATGCCTTTCACTTATCTTTGAAAGGCTATAAAGCGACGCCATACATCGGGATGAAATTAGCGACAAAATCATTACCTTCACTTCCCACAATAAAGACAGCCTTAAAGAGGGGCTATTGATGGTTTCAAATTACATAACGGTGGTTTATAAGTTCTTCCTCTGCACTCACAGAAAGCAATTTTAAAGTGTGAATTCTTCAAGAACAGCAGTGAGCATTCACACATTGACATGCAGCTGCCTTTTTATTTTATTTATTGCAAAGCGGCTATTAGAAATAAGAGAAAGAGAAAAACAAAAATGCCAGCAAAAGGAGGCCAATTCCAGACAAGATCATCCGGTTTCTATTTCACCAAGCTCCTTGGGCTCACATGTGGCCCCAGAGTTTGGAGTTGGCCTCTCCCCTGGGTTGGGACAGGGAATGGTGTTCATAGCTCTTAGAGTGGGAAAAGCCAGCGCGTCGCCGGGTCACTTCTGCTCACTGATTCAGCGGATTTTAAACCTGTACACAGCCTCCTCTAAGCTGGAAAGAAAGGCATTTGCCAAACAACACCGATTTCGGGGTAGCGTGGCCTGAGACTGGTCATAGCGCGAAGGGTCAGTGCCCTCTTCACTTGTCTTTTTGGGATGGCCCCCACTTAGCTAACGGTGGGCCTCCACCTTCCATCAGACCTTTCTTGGGATGTATTTCTACATAAAAGTGGAAAGCGATCGAATGCAGGCGGCCCACCTCCCGCGCTTTCTTGTGGTCTCAAAAGCAGCGTCTGCCTTTTCGGGGCTCCAGCCCAGGTACGAGAACCCCATCAAAACCCATTCTTTATGTTGTCCCACCCTTGCGCGCACAGCCTGCAAAAACCCGACGGGACACCCCGCCCCCCCAGCTTACGCTTTTCCAGGGCCAAGTCAGTGGTCGAAACCAGCCAGGTGGCAGCTGTCTTTAACCAAGCAAAAACAGCGCGCCCTCATTCAGCGCAGCGCGCGGATGGAGAGGACCGTGCCCTTTTTAGCGTGTTATGGGGGCAAGGGATCTATTGGGGTCAGGAGTGCTCTGGGAGGAACTTTGCCGCGTATTTGGGGAACAGAAGAGATCCAGTAAACCAGCTGCCCTGGGCGGTCCGCTGGAGCTCGGTCGCATTCGCTGCGCAGCACTGCCCCCTGGTCTCCGGCGCCGAAACTGCCCGCTCGGCTGCTGCAGGTATCCCTACTGGGCTGCGCAGGACAAATCTTTTCAACTTTCCTGGCTGTGTGCCCTGCTCAAAATTTTCTTCCATCCTCCTCAAGCTTACATTTCCCCAAAGAGGCCCCAAGCCCCAGGCTGCCTGAGCCAGCCCCCAGTGTGGTCCACATTTCTCCCTGACTCTCACACCCAAGTCCAGGCTGACGTCTACTTGGGAGGGGCCTGAAGACGTCGGGGCAGCAGGCAGACCTCAACGGTAGGCTCAGGTGAACGGAAGAGGCGTGTGTACAGAAAGACTCATTTGTCCATGGGACTGTTCATGCTTTCATGAACACCTGTTCTAGGGAGTCTTTCCAGGGAAGAAAGGAAGCCTACGTCTTGGCCAGACCCTCCTCACTATGTCAGGGTGAGAAAGTGTGCAAAGTCCCTCCTCATCTAGTACAAGGGTGCCTGAGAGATGGGGGCAAACTAGGCAGGATCCTTCAGCTCTAAGGCTCTGTGGTGGAGGTGGGGCACCGGTGGGCGGGACACAGAGCCCCCACTCAGCCTGCTCCTTCCTACCCCTCGGGTCTGACCCTGGCTGGTGGGGGGAGTAAAGTGCTGATGTCAGCAGAGGACTCTGGAACACGTCCGGCCTTTGCCACCCTGCCTGGGTGATTTGTTCCAGGCTTAGGGACCGAGCTTCATGGAGAGGTGGATGTTTAGACTCTCCAAGGTAAGGAAGGAGCCCCGGTTTCGAGCCAGATTGGATTGGGGTTCCCGCTTGACCACGCTCTGGCTGTGTGACCTTGAGTGAGTTCTTAGCCTCTCTGTGCATCAGGGTTTTTTTTTGTTGTTGTTGTTTTTTCAGAGATGGTGTGAGGAGCAATTGAGATAATGGGGGCCCACATGTGTTGGGGGCTGGATGTGATGTAGCCCTTAATGGTTGCAGGTGTTTGCTGCAGGAAAGTCTTCCAGGAATTGCCCGTAGGGTGGGTGCAAGTGGTACTGCTCAGGGACATCTTGGTCTCCAGTTTCCAGGAGGGGCAGATACAGTGCAATGTCCTGAGCTCTGCCACCCATGTGCTGAAGGCACCAAAGCTCCTGGGTTTTCTTCCCCCAGGGCTCAGACTACCCTCCAGCAGAGGCCTTCACTCCCTCCCCTCATGGGAAGCGAGTTATCTCGGCTTATAGATTGGATCTGGCCAACAGCTGCCAGGTACCCAGCCTTAACCTCCACGGGGCTAAAACTATATATCCACAATCCAATTTCATGTTCACAACGCCCCAACAAAAGCAAAGTCTTTATGTCTCCATTTTACAGAGCAGGAAATAGACTCAGAAAGATTAAGTAACTCCCCCAAGATCACACAGTCGGTAGATGGGGGAGCAGAGACTTGAACCAAGAGTCTTCTTCCAGAGGCCAAGCTCTGAACCACTAAGTTGGGCGACTTTAGAAAGCGCAAACTTTTGCCCTCTTGTTTCGGTTCATGCTGTATTCTCTGAACCGCAGTTTGCTCTTCCCTGCGTTGTCTTTGGCAGAGCTGAGACACACTCCCGGGAATCGCCAGCGGTGGCGCGCACCTCGACGGACCCAGCTGGTTCCTAATCCCCTCTCTTCGAGCGCTGGTTCCTAATCCCCTCTCTTCGAGCCCCCTGCAGTCTCTGGTCCCCTTGTCCATCTCAGATCAGACTTGCCTAGCACCACACGGGCCTGGCGCCCGGACCAAGGTCCCGGGAAGGAACCGCTCCTCTCCCATCTCCGGAGCCTCAGCTCAGAGGTCAGGGAGGAACCACTGAAGAATTCTCGGTCGAAGCCATGCCTGCCCAGTCCTGGTGGGAGGCGGGCGGGGGGCATGGAGAGGACGCCTCCGGACACCTCCCAATGCGTGTCCCCTCTGCGCAGGGGCTCCCTCGTTTCCCCAACCTGAACGGAAGCTCTCTGGTGCAGGACGCAGTGACTAAGAGGCAGTCAAGTACTGAGACAGGGACGAGTGGATTCGGACTTAGGTTTTCTGAGCCAGCTGTTCCATAGAGCTGTCGCTGAGCTCCTCAGTCAGCAAATACTTAATCAGCGCCTACTGAGAGCCAATCCCTGCACCCAGCTCTCCACTCAGTCACGCTCAATCCCAAGGAAGGCCTAACCTTGGCCCTCCTCCGGGGCCGAGTTGAAGGCGCTGGTCAGAGACAGCATAGTTGGGGAGACAGCGGTGCTCTCTAGGCCTAGGCTGGTCGCTTCCCAATCACTCTTCACCCCTCGGCTGCGATCCGGTCGGCTCGACTGGCCCGGGCCTGCCCGGCTCGCGGGCTGCGCTGGGCTGGGCGCCCCCTGGCGGCAGGAAGCTGGGCGCACGCCGCGCCCTCGGGGCTCCGGGCTCCGGGCTCAGCCCGCCCACCCCGCGCCCCGCTGTCCCCGGAGCCTAGCCAGCGCTCGCAGCTCGCGCGGTGGGGACCTTGCTCGTTCCGGAGACCGTTCAAGGGCCGCTCGGGGCTTTCCAGGACGGGCTAGGGCCCGCCACGTCTCCAGCAGCAGCCACCCCCCATCAGAGACCACCGACGCCACACAGCCCCCTGCCTGTGCTGGGCCACCTGACCCTAGGCCGTTCGGAGGCAAGAGCTGTGGTTGATAAAAGAGAAAAGAAAAGGAACCACCCAGACCCCAAAGCCACCCAAGTTCAGGGGTGAAGGAGAATTGTATGTAACTGGGTTTTTAAAAACAGATCGCCCCCACCCGCGACCGCTGCAAACACACCCCCTGTCCACGCCCCCCAGACGGGTCCTTCGGAACCTCAAAGGCGCCGAGACCTTCTCGGCTGTTGCACGTGTGTCCCTGAGGTCGTCGGCCCACCTCTGAGTGGGCCATGGAGAGACTGCTCCACCTAACCAAACTGAGGAGGAAAATGCTGCCGAGGGCGAGGCAAAAACCCTGCGAGTGAGCAGAATCCTGCATTGCCCGGCCAGCTGGTCGGAGCTCTGGTCTGGAGCACCGGGCCCAGCTGTTCCTATGAGGGGGTTAGTACCACGCCCTCCTCTGCACTTAGTTTTACAAATGAGAACGCTGAGGGCTAAGAGAGGTTCATTAACTTGCACACAAAGTTAGTAATTGGGTATCAGAATAAAAATTCTGCATCCTAGTCTTGAGAACTGGCAAAGCTGTTCTCAGCACTTGCTAAAGTCTTGGGTTTTAGTCCAGAGGCCCAACACAATGGCAACAGAATGTACTGGGTCCTTTTCTTGTCTGATAATTCGGTGGTGAAGACTCAATTATACCTTTGATGATTCAGATTTTCTTTTTTTCTTTTCTTTTTTTTTTTTTTGATACAGAGCCTCAAACTGTTGTCCTGGGTAGAGTGCTGTGGCAACACAGCTCAGCAACCTCCAACTCCTGGGCTCAAGCGATTCTCCTGCCTCCGCCTCCCAAGTAGCTGAGACTACAGGCACCCACCACAATGCCCGGCTAGGTTTTGGTTGCAGCTGTCATTGTTGTTTGGCCGGCTGGATTCAAACCCACTCAGGTGTATGTGGCTGGCGCCTTAGCCACTTGAGCCACAGGCGCCAAGCCGATGATTCAGATTTTTTTTCCAACTCCAGACAGCTTCTCATTCTGGAGGAAAATATGTAATTGTGAAATTCTACGAAGATGTGGAGATGAAGAACTGAACCCTAGAAACATAACTCAGAAGTTGTTTGGGGAAAACATTTTATGGAAAATTCCAAACATAGGCAAAAGAAAAGAGGATATTATAATAAATCCCTATGTGCCCATCCTCAGCCTTGAAGTAATGAATTCATGACCAATATGTTTGCTTCGCTCCTGCCCAAAGACTCTGCCTCACCCTCCAGTGCAAACTCCCTTTACACACCTCCTCCTATTTTCATTCACTCTCCTGTCTCCAAACCACAGTTTCCTCTTCCTGCAGAATATTTGGAAGCAAGACCCAGACATCACACAGCATTTAATTGGGAAGCATTTTCAGCAAGTATTGCCAAAAGACAACCACACCACCTCAGTGCCATTGATACAACCACCATCCAAGGTGCACCCAGAACATTCAAATCCCTAAACAACATGAAATATTCAGTCAGTGGGAGCTTCATTTTGACCAAAATTCCTGGTTAGAGCTTGGTTTCCACTGGGTTTCAGCTCCAAGGCCAGAACAACCTGGATTTGAATCTTGATTTTGCCACTGATTAGCTGAATGACTTGGACAATTATCTTCTCTCTGAGTGTCCGTTTGTTTCTTATAAAGATAAAAAAAATTGTGTGGGTAAAGAGTTTGGCTAGGTCACGGTATCTTGATTATTTCTCCTAAAGCTGGAATTGAATGAGATTTTAGCTAATGGAGGTTTGAAAATTGGATTTGAGTTGGATCATCAAGAGTTTTCAGAGAGTGTCAAGGGTACCTTCTCTTTACAAGACTTACCATTTTTAAAAGGTAACACTTATTTGTCATCACAAATTTTCTTTCTTCTGTTAGAAGCTTCATGAAGGCAGGGATCATGAAGGCTGTTTCTCATCATTGCATCCTCAGAGATCAACAGTTATGGATAATTGTTGAAGGAGGCCTTTTTGGTAACTCAATTTAGAAACTAGTTTAACCCTAACCTCACCCTACTCAGCAGTGATAGTAGATAATCCATAATGTACTATTTCAATATTGCATAAGAAGTTAACTTGCAGGTATTCTGGAGGTAATAGAATAGAAAGACTTGCAGATCTAGTTAAAATGCTTGAATCAGGCTCGGTGTCCATAGCACAGTGGTTACGGCCACATGCACAGAGGTTGGTGGGTTTGAACCTGGCCCGGGCCTGCTAAACAACAATGACAACTGCAACAAGAACAACAATAACAACAAAATAGCTGCTGTGGCAGGCACCTGTAGTCCCAGTTACTTGGGAGGCTGAGGCAGCAGAATCACTTACGCCTGAGAGTTTGAGGTTGCTGTGAGCAGGGATGCCACAGCACTCTACTGAGGGGTACATAGTGAAAATAAATAAATAAATAAATAAAATGCTTGAATCACACAGATTATTAAGTTTAAAACACGCAGTGAGGTGCAAGAGGAAAAGGAAGGGGTAGGTTAACACATAATGATAAAGGGAAGGAGGTGGGAGGACCCCTCCCTGAATCCTGGGCTATCCGCAACCCTCACTTGTTTCTCTCTCTGGCCCCTCCCCTCCCCCTCCTTCCCCTTCTCTCTTTCCTTCCCCTTCCCTCTCCCTCCCCCATATAACTTCCCCACTTAATGATGTGGTTATAAGGACCATAATTGAGGGAGAGGGAGTGGATCCAGCAGACAGAAGGTGCCTGGGGCAACAACACTCCCTGTTCCCTATTGGAGAGCCATAGCTGAAGGGACAGGTTCTCCTGGCCACAGCAGGAGCACACCCATTAGCCTGCTGAACAGCTCTGCCTTTATCTGAGCTTCTTGGGAAGAATACAATTGAGACCATAATGGGAATCACCAGATGGGTGGCTGATTTAGGAGATCACATAGCTGTCAGCCTTGACTTAGTAGGAGTGTTTATCTTATAACTTGGCCTTTTTATCTCTTTTTAATCCTGCATAGCCCTCTGGTTTGATCTAGCAAATATTCCATTTATTTTATCCATCTGGATGTGGCTTGGAGGTTACTGATTTACTTGTTATCCTTGTGAATTCTGCCTGTATCTCATAAGTTTTGTTTGTATTTCATAATCTAGAGTGACTTACTTGTTATCTATACCTCACATTTCTTAGAAGTTTAATCCATCTTAATTTGGTTTTCTTGCCTTCTGGAGTATGACTGAATATGGTCAGGTGAAACAGCACATACACCTGACACATTGATTAAATGCCTACTGTGTGCTAAGCATCTTGCTAGGCATGGGTGAGCCTGACAGCACTCTTGCAGCTTGCTATCTCATGGAAAGACACAACCAGATAATCCCAGGGCTCTGTGAAATGACCCACTGTGACAAGCACTAGAAAGGGGGGCAGGGTATTTGCTGTGAGGTGGGTGGTCGAGGAAAGCCTCCCTGGGGAAGTGGTATTTGAGCTGAGATCTGAAAAGAAAGCACCAGAGCCCTAAGATTTCAGAAATTCCTAATAAATAAACATCAGGATGAAGAATATTTTTGCCTTATCCCGGTTTTGAGTTGTATTTTGACTGTTTTCCATCCAAGTATCCCAGAGAACACTAACCTGTTCTAGTCCCCCCAAAGTGCAAATGTTATGCTTTGCACAACAATGAGAACGAAACACACCTATTGGCAAAAGACCTGCAGAACAGTGTTCAGGCTTATAAATGGTTCTAACTGGGATCAACAGCCTATAATTAGAATTTAACAATCCAAAAGAGGAGTAATATGCACCCTACAGGACAGATTGGAGTCTTTTTCTTTAGTTCTGCAGGTTTGGTGGGTAGATTGGCTTCCCACTTGCCTCCTACAATAACTGTCCTACTGAGGTAAACATGTTACAAACAAGAACAATGAGATCACCAATAATATAACACTAATACTATAAACAAAAGAAACACCACCTTCGGCTCCAGTGGAATGAAAAACACAATGCGGACCAACTAACAGAGCTACTTAAAAAAACAAATTACTCCCAGCCAAGCTTCACAGCCTTCCAAATGCAATTTTCTGGGAACCTTGGTATAAACTGAGGTTTTTCCTGAGACTTGCTTGCCTTTGCTGGCTTGGGTGGTGCTTACAGATCTGAGGCTTTGGACAAAGAAGAAAATGCTCCACGTGTACCCACTTGGACACTTATTCTCCTTGATTTCCACATTTGCTCCCAAATCAAGACATCCCCTGTCACAGGTTACTGTAAATGGAGAGTCTGTAAGCAAGTCCTCACCAAGGACATTTATGTCAAACCTGAGGTTTTGTAGCACCAGAGCCCTCTGATCATAAGTCATGCTCCCTTGATAAGGCTGTTGTCTTTATTTTCTTGAAGAATATATAACTAATAAAATGTTGGCAGTGTACTAGAATTTTGGAGATTCCTTGGTTCATTTGCTTCATTTTGTAGGTGAGATAATAGGCTCCGGGTGCAGCCATGAAGGCCGTTGTGAAAACAAGCACATTTCCTTATGCAAGTAAGTAAAGGAAAGAACTTGCTCATCGGGCAAGGTGCCTGGATGCTATTTGCTAGGTCTGGTAACTTGTGCTCATTCTGTGAATCAACTCATCTGACCAAAGGATGAGTAGTTATGCCCTCACTCAGCATGTGACTTGACAGGAGAGACAGAGAGACAAAGACCAAGCCCACTGTCCAGAAACAGAATGAATGACCTTGTAACAGGATGACTGGTGTTTGCTGTGGACGAGATGCTACCCCCATAGGACCTTTGAGCCAACTCAAACTGGCCTAAGAGTAATAAGGCCTTTGTTGGATCACTCACATACTAACTTCAGGCATAGCTGTATCCAGAGACCAATGATACCATCATCTAGCCACTCTATGTGTCTTGGGCTCCTCATGGTGACAAGATTGCTGCCAGACACTCTAGGCTTATGTTCTAGGTTTTCAGTGCTGTGACAAAGGTAAAGTATCTATCTCTGAATAGTCACTGTCAATGCTTCTCACTGGGCTGTGTTTTCATGCCTCAGTCAATGACTGTGGCCAGCAGAAGATACCACTCTAAATGGCCAAGTTCAAGTTATATGTCTACCCCCGAGGCAGGAGTGAAAGATGCATACCAAATGTGAAGGAGGGAGTTCTTCTAATGAGAAAATGGACTGAGGACTGGATAGAAAAAACAAAGACATCCACCTTCCATGCAAAACTACTTAGACAAGCCTTAGAGCATCAGGCTTCTGGTGGCAGCATCCAGCCACCTGGGTTCTTAAATCGAGGTGGTTATCACAAAATCTCCTGAGTTTAGACACAGCTGCTGGCACAATATAAAGTCCCTCACTACACATTATCTTCTCAGTGAACTGGGCTGCTAACATCCTTAATTTGATCTCAGTACTATCAATTATGCAGATTTACAATCTGGTTCCCATGTCACCAGAGACTTCAGGGTGCTGGCAAGTCTGTTTTATCACCTGTGTAATGGGGATAATATAACAAAAGTGAAAGCTTTTTGCAAAACTTGAAATACTTCATGAAGGGCATGCAGCTGGCTGGGGAAGCTGGAGGAGGCAAGGGGCGAAAAGCCAACAGAACAGAGGCTCCAGGCCATTTCAAGTGAGCCACTAGTTGACGTGTGGATGAAAACTGCAGTTAAAGAAGACTAATTACCCCTGAACCAAAATCCTGAGCGTGCACGACCTTGGACAAAGAGTTTGATTTAGACTATGCAAGAGAGGAAAGGGAACACAAACACTGTCTTCATGCATGAAGCTCTGAACTCAGACAGCCAGAGCGTGTCCTATGTCCACCTCAGATGTGAGTCACGAAGATCGCTTGAGGCCTGCTCCTTGCGGTCCTGTTGCCTAGCCTGGTGAGCACCCAGGAAGTGCCACTCGGGGAACACCTGCCAGTGCAGGGCAGGGGAGTGGCTGAGGGGCAACCCAGAGCAGTAGCTGAGTCACTGTCAGCCTTACAGGATAAGTCCAGCAGTGCCTGTCCTCCTAAGCCTTTCCAAACATCACCAGGAAGGGCTGTCATCCCTGAGTGGTCACACTTCCTCTGTTTTCTTGCTTCTTGTCCTTGCGACCCCATGTGCAGGGATGTTTGGAATCCACAACAGCAGTCCACGTTGAACCCCAGAACTGGAAAGTCAGGGCCAATTCCCTCTTCCTACCAGGTCAGGCCTTGGATCCTGCATGAAAACCAAAGGACCACAGGCCCCTGGGAATACCCCTCTTTATAGCTCTGTCTCCAGACACATGAAAAAGAAAATTTCTGCAGTAGCAGAATTATCCTGAAAAAAGGGAATAAATTCTTGAGATATCCTCATATTGTGATAAGTATGGAAACCTTGCAAGTTCCACTTTTTTGTTTGTTTGTTTTGAGACAGAGTCTCACAATGTCACCATTGGTAGAGCACCATGGTGTCACAGCAACCTCAAACTCTTGGGCTTAAGTGATTCTCTTGCCTCAGCCTCCTGAGTAGCTGGGACTACAGGCATCCGCCACAATGCTTGGCTATTTTTTTTTGTTGCAGTTGTCATTGTTGTTTAGCTGGCTTGGGCTGGGTTCAAACCCGCTGCCCTTGGTGTATGTGGCTGGCACCATAACCGCTGTGCTACGGGCCTTGAGCCGTTATTATTATTGTTATTATTATTATTTTTGAGACAAGGTCTCCTTCTGTTGCCTGGGTTAGAGTATAGTGATGTCATCATATCTTATTGCAACCTCCAACTCCTAGACTCAAGTGACCCTCCAGCCTCAGCCCTCCATGTAACTGGGATACAGGTATGCACAAGCCAGTGCCTGGCTGTTTTTTTAAATTTTTGTTTTTTGTACAGATTAGGTCTCACTATGTTGCTCAGGCTGTACTCAAACTCCTGGCCTCAAGTGATCCTCCTGTCTCGGACTCCCAAAATACTAGGCTTGTAGTTGTGAGCTAGCACGCTCAGCCACGAATTCCAACTATTCTAATCTACATGTCATCCCAAGGTGGGCTTTGTCGTGTTCCTGGGTCTGGCTGCTGCATCCTCGGCCAGGAGAATCTTCTCACTGCATCCTGGCAGCGGAACACCAAGCTGCCTGCACCCCATCCCAACCGAGATGAGCGGCTGCTGTAGTAGCTGAAGAGATTCCTTCTTTAGTGTTGATGGCTGGATAACACTGTCAGTCACATCTGTGATATCACATTTTCGAGGGGCATCTTGGGTTAGAGGGGGCACTGAGGTGGGGCTGAAACTCCTGTGACGTTTGGAGATGACAGAGTCTGGGCTTAGTTCTGGTTGGAAGAGCAGTTCCTGAGGCTGTGAAACCTGTTGGGGGAGCTAGCAGAATCCCGCGGTTCAGTTCTCCGGTGAGAACGCTACATACTGAATATAAGGGCGGGACTTCTGCTTTGGAGATCACTTGTGTATGCTCTCCAAAGTTTGAAATGAAGGAAACTCATGGTGGAGGGCAGATATCCCATGGAGCTGCAGATTCAGCGTCATTCCACCATAGCTTTTTACAAATTAGGGGCGAAGTTAAAGTGTTGTGCCTTTTAAACTGATCTTTCCACCTGCTGGAATCAGAGAGCCAGATTTCCCTCCCTTCTTCCTTGTATAAGGCAGGCAAAAGCAAAATTCAGATCTGTTCTTGCAGCTCCCTCTGGTGGCAGGTACCGAAACTGCTCCCGCTCTGTGGCTTTTGCAGGGAGGATTAGCGACTCCGGTCTCCTGGGCATTCGGTAAGAAGCTAGGGAAGGAAAGATGCTCTGCCCTTTCTGTGCTGGGGCGAAAAGGTCAGCTGTCACCTCTGCAAGGTGGTTCAGATTCTGAAGAGTCGGAGTTCCTCCGGCTGGCCGGCCCTGCTGACGTGCACACGTGTCGTGGGGGTCGGGGAGGTGCATAATTTGTGCAGAAGACTTGGAAATCTGCTCTGCGCTGCTCTGGAGCGTGCATCCTCGTTCACCCTTTCCCAGATTGGGCTCAGCCCCGCAACCAGACGGGCAGCTCGTCTCGCTCTGGGGTGGCGTCTCAGGCAGCTCTGTGGGACGTCTCCTTCCCCAAGCCTGGCCGGGGCGTTGCTGACCGGAGCGCTTCCCGGGGGCGGGCGCGGGGGGACCGACTGCCTCAGCCCCTTCGCCTACCCGCCCGCCAGCGCCTGTGCGTCCTCCTAGGTCTTGACAGATGGTGGCGGCTTTGACAGCTCATCAGACCCGCGAGGGCGCTCGTCCCCAGTCACTGCTGTCGGACCGCCAGCTCCGATTCCGATCGCCGGCTTTTTCGCTAATGCTTTTGGCTTGGGGGAGGGGGAAGGCAGCTGCGACGCGAGGTTGAGGGCAGCGGCGAGGTGGGCAGGGCGCCGCCCCGCGGGAGTGACTGGGAGACGTGCTCATGACAACACACGGCCGTGACGCGTGCACAGCCTCAGGAAGATCTCACGGGAGCAGGAGGCCGCGGCAGCAAGAGCACCAGACGCGAGCACGCTGGACCCGGGTTCCAGTCGCTGACCTCCCGGCACCCAGTTTCTGTATTTGTCCAATAACCTGGCTGGACGCGATGTTTTCAAAAGATCCTTCTCCAGATCTAACACTGTCTTTAATAGACGTCTATATTTTCTATATGGCCGAGGGTGTGTTCAATGGCCTGGGCATATTTGCTACCACTTTCAAAAGCAGAAATTCAAAAACTTGCAACTCAAGATTTCTTCTACGTTGCTCACCTGGGAAGTCATCGCCGGGACACCACTGCCCCCTGGTGGCAGCTAGTTAAATCTCAGAGTGACGACCAGGAATTCAGCTGCTTGAAGGCTCAGGCCCTACAAGCTTGGATTTATAGAGGGATGGGTTGGATAATGTCCCCAAAGCTGTGCTCATCCCTGGAAGGAACACGAGTCTGTAGCTAGATTGCCTCTACTCTCACGACAGTTATTTAGAGGCAATCTTTAAGGGGGTCCATAGCAAGATTACCTAAATCCATGTGAAAATCAACACATAGATCAAAATTTGCAAGTGTCTGAGACCTTGCATGTTCCTATTTCAGAGTGGGTTCCTTGAAAGGGAAAATGACACTAAACACAGGTGGCATTTACACCTATTATACATCCTATTTGTATGAACAAAATCTTTTATTTGTTCGTTTGTTTATTTTTAGAGACAAAATCTCACTGTGTTTTCCAGGCTGGTCTCAAACTCCTGGGCTCAAGTGATCCTCCCATCTCAGCCTCTTGAATATCTGAAACTACAGACATGCACCTGAATCTCTTCCTTTTTCTTCTTATGGAGGTAAAATTTATATAACACAAATCAACCATTTTTAATAAACAATTCACTGGCATTTAGTACATTCGTAATGTTATATAAACTGTCACCTCTATCTAGTTTCAAAATATTTTCATTACCCCAAAAGAAAATCCTATATTCATGATATAGTTACTCCTCTGCCCCAATTCTTCATAGCACCTGGCAAAACCTGGCAAACGCCAACATAGCACCCGGCAAATACTAATTTGCTTTCTAGTTTTTTGTTTTTTTTTTTAAATTTGCCATTCCTGGATATTTAATAGAAATGGAATCATACAATATTTGTCTTTTCATGTCTGGTTTCTTTCACTTAGCATAAGGTTTTGAGGGTCGTGTGCATGGTAACACATATCAGTTTTTCATTCCCTTTTAAGGCTGAATACTATTTTATTTTTTGTCCATTGATTCAGTGGTGGGTATTAAAGTTGGTTCCGCCTATTGGCTATTGTGAATACTGCTGCTATGAACATTTGTGTATAACTATTTGTTTGAGTCCCTGTTTTCAATTCTTTCGGGTATATTTCCAGGCGTGGAATTTCTGGGTCCTATGATAGCTCTGTGTTTAACTTTTTGATAAAAACATCATTAGGAGGGGATGACAGCGTGCTCCCAGGATCTATCAATTCCTTTTATCTCCTTGTTGATTCATCCAGACCTACCACAGGTTTGGGTTTGCTTCAGGAGAGGTTCCAGGAGGCTTCATGTGTCTGGGACCAAGAGGTCCCAGAGAATGAGCTTCTTACGAGGCATAAAAGAAACCCAAGAGGCCAAACCGATCCATGCAAACCCATTAAGATTTCTTCTGCATCACATCTGCTCCCATTTCATTGGCCAAAGCAAGTCATGTGCTCATGCCCAGAGGCAATGTTAATACTCACCAGCTCTGTTGAATGACACTACAAAGTAACACATGGAAGATGTGGGCACATTATTCTATCACAGACAAGGAGTAAAGGACCGAGAATAATGATCTTCCTCACCATCCCCAAGAAGCCCCAGTAGCTGTTATTTTAAATACTTAATATACCCTTCTTTTCCATATTCATATTTTCTCAAAGACACTCCATGCTTTTGATACAAAAGCATTTGCACTGTGGGACATTTTTAGTTAGAGAACCCTCGAGTCCAAGCAGGAAAACTCTGCAGGAAATGCCCCCAGGGAAGCTGGGCTTTCACTTGGTGGAAACCGTCAGGCTTCTTTAACCCCAGCCTCTTAAGGAATGTGAGTCAATAAGTGGCATAAATTATTCACTTCACACGTTCTCAGAAATGGACAGCAGGCTGGAGAAGTCAGCGGGGATGCATTCTTTTCAGCGTTTGGATTTCTGCTTACTTTCTCAATGGCTGACCCTCTCCATTAAAAATTCAGATTTCAGAGAAGGATGAATCTAAATTGTGCAGAGATTTCAATGGGACTCCGTGTTTCTGTCAGGTGTAATTAACTGGTATATGGGGCCTCTTCTGCAGGCTCTGAGGACTGAGCACGTGGATACAGTCTTGCTCAACCCTTGGCTGCCTCCCTGACATGATCTCAGAGCTATTTGAAAGGACCCATATTCTGTACAGAAGGGTCTTTCCTTCTGGTTGACTGAAACATCAGACATCAGACATTACTCCACCTCTAAAGACCATTCCGAAAGCTTGGCTGCTTTGAAAGATACCTTTCAGAATGCAAAAATTTTGGAGGAGAGGGAAGTAAACTAATATTTATCAAACATCTGTTATGTGGGTGCATCCTCACCCACTGACCTTAAAAACGGAACTTTTCTCTTCTACACTCTGTCCTGGTAATTCCAGCTGTCCTTGTCTCCCTAGACTCTCTGCTAATTTCACCCTGAAATATATCAAGTATCCCACGAGGGAAAAACAGCCCTTTTTTTGGTGTCCTTTAGCTTTTCATTCTTTGTACTAGCCCCAAATGACCCCCCAAAGCACCCTGGGTTTCTCTTTCCCTAAGCAGAGTAACTGCATATGACAATTCCCAATCTTCCAGCTGTGTCCTAGGTCACCAAACACCCAAAGGGAAGGGGATGCCTGGAGCACACCATCTCACTTTCCACTCTGGAAATTTAATTTTATCTTCTTGTTTCCACAGCTCTCTTATGCTCTTAAAAATGTAAGTTTTGCTTTTTGCCTTTTTTTCTAATTGCTGCAGAGCAGAAGGGTCGGCCCCCTGCATCTTTCTACCAGCTACCCAGAAGCAAAAGTCCATGAATCACCCTTGATATCAGAGCCACAAATGCTCATGTTTTCCTACACACTTTCTACAACACGGAGAGCACTTGTATGGCAGCATATTGTGGTCTGTAAGTTTTCTGCCATGCTGCGGGAAACACTGCAAGTTTTGATAAGGTACTTTGCTTTTTGACAATAGCATTCTTTCATTTTTTTTTTTTCTCTTCAACTGAATCACCATCACATGTACTGGAAGTGAATCAGCTTCTGTTTTAAATCAGCAAGAAATTTATGGCAAATTGAAGTTTAACATCCTAACTATACCTCTGCAGTGCACATACATTGGTCACACAAATTCTTCTCCCTTCACCTACATTGTCTGGCATGAATTATCAACATCAACCAATAGCATCATCACACAACCTAATGGGATGACACAATGTGAAATGTGACCCAGTTTGTTCACATACGGAGTGGCAACTAAGTCCTTACTGCTCCCTGGCTGGTGTTGATGATGAGATGCCTCTTGATTTCAGAAATCTATAAGTGGGCCAGGCACAATGGCTCACACCTGTAATCCCAGCACTCTGGGAGGCCGAAGCAGGTGGATTACTTGAGCTCAGGAGTTCGAGACCAACCTGATCAAGAGCGAGACCCCCCCATCTCCACTAAAAACAGAAAAACTAGCCAGGCATGGAGGGCACATGCCTGTATCCCAGCTACTGGGGAGGCTAAAGTAAGAGGATGGCTTGAGCCCAGTAATAAAGTTGCTATAAGCTTTGATGCCATGGCACTCTAGCCTGAGGCAACAGAGTGAGACTTTGTTTAAAAAAAAAAAAAAAAAGAAAGAAATGTAGTAAGTGCTAATGTTAGAAAGGTGAATAAAACAGATACATTCCCCATTCTCAAGGAATTTACACTTTAATAGGGAAGATAAACATTAATTAAATGTGTATAAAAGTCAGTTATATCATTAAAAGAGTATAAAGTGTCCTGATATATAGAAAGCAGATGGTAAATTACTGTTGACTTAATTGCGAAGAAAGGATAGAATGCAATCATAGCCAAAAAGGAAGCTGTGTGTCACTCAAGATTTCTTTCCTGCTGTCATGACATTGATGTAAATAACAAAAATAAGACAGAATGCTCCCCTTCTCTTCCATAGCAGTCTGATCAGCGACCAGGACTGGCAGAGTGGCTTTGCCCCATGGAAGCCAGGCTCGGCCTGTTGTTTCCCACCCTCAGCAAGCAGACTACCACCATTTGCACCCAGCCAGTGTGAAAGGGGAGAGGAAGAGAAGGGCACGCACCAGGAATTGCACATATTACTTTTTCTTGGGTCCCATTTGCCAGAATCTGGTCACATGGCCACATTCTGGAAGGCCGTGAAAGTATAGGCAAGGAAGGCTAGAAAGTGTAGTTTTTAATCACATGAATCCATGTGCCCAGCTAAGACTTCTATTGCCAGGGAAGAACTCATACTGGAGAGGAAACTAGCAGTTTCAACGCAGGGGGATTTGATGTAATTTTTTTTTCTTTTTTTTTTTTTTTGAGACAGAGTCTTACTCTCTTGCCCTGGGTAAAGAGCTATGTCAGCCTACCTCACAGCAACCTCAAACTCCTGAGTTCAAGTGATCCTTCTTGCCTCAGCCTACCAAGTAGCTGGGACTACAGGCATGTACCATAGCAACCAGCTAGTTTTCCATTTTTAGTAGAGATGGGGTCTTGCTCTTGCTCAGGCTTGTTTCAAACTCCTGTCCTCAAGCAATCTACCTGCCTTGGCCTCCCAGAGTGCTAGGATCACAGGCATGAGCCACCGTGCCCAGCCTTGATGTAATTTTTTTTTTTTTTTTTTTTTTTGAGAGACTCTCACTATGTTGCCCCCAGTAGAGTGCTGTAATGTCACAGTTCACAGCAACCTGCCCTGGGCTGGGTTTGAACCCACCACTCTTGGTGTATGTGGCTGGTGCCACAACCACTGTGGCTATGGGCACTGAGCCCTTTGATGTAATTTTTAAAAGGAGATACGAGAAGGATTCTTGGGGTGGTGCCTGTGGCTCAGTGAGTAGGGTGCTGGGCCCATATACTGAGGGTGGTGGGTTCAAACCTGCCCCCAGCCAAACTGCAACAAAAAAATAGCCGGGTGGGGCGGTGCCTGTGGCTTAAAGGAGTAGGGAGCCGGCCCCATATGCCGGAGGTGGCAGGTTCAAACCCAGCCGTGGCCAAAAACTGAAAAAAAAAAAAAAAAAAATAAATAAAAAAAAAATAGCCAGTGTTGTGGTGGGCACCTGTAGTCACAGCTACTCAGGAGGCTGAGTCAAGAGAACTGCCTAAGCCCAAGAGTTGGAGGTTGCTGTGAGCTGTGATGCCATAGCACTCTACTGAGGGCAACATAGTGAGACTCTGTCTCAAAAAAAAAAAAAAAAAGAGGTTAAGTAACTTGCCCAAGGTCATATGGCCGGTAAGGAGAACAGGCAGCTGCTAGGGAGATGCTGTTCCTTTCTGTCCCCCCAGAATCCTGTTAGTTAGGGCTGCACAGTCCCTACCTTACTCTGACACAGCTAAGACATCATTTTCATCTAAAAAGCAAACTAAAACCCAAAGCAAACAACCTAAGCAAATAACCTAAAAGGCTGTTGTAGTATAATGAGAAGAAAGAAGACCTGGGGACAAAGCCCAGGATGTGTCATTTCCTAGCTGTGCAACCTCTGTCAAATAGTTCTGTCTTTCTGAACCCGTGTCTTCCTTCATAAAAGGATGTGATGACACCCATCTCAGAGGCTCTTCTTGACATGCAAAGTCCAAATAAATAATTGTTTATTCTTTAGTTCTGCCAGCATGACAGTCAGCACTCACAAGTTTGTTGGCTGAAATGTGTTTCAAAATTTTCCTAAGACATTCATGTTTACATAGATGGAGCTGGAACATATTCTTCTTAGTAAAGTATCTCAAGAATGGAAGAAAAAGTATCCAATGTACTCAGCCCTACTATGAAACTAATTTATGGCTTTCA
>CAUYPK010145812.1:0-17255 GCA_963574355.1 Loris lydekkerianus
AGCCTTAAAGAAAGATGGAGACTTTATTTCTTTCATGTTTACATGGATGGAGCTGGAACATGTTCTTCTTAGTAAAGTATCTCGAGAATGGAAAAAAAAATACCCAATGTACTCAGCCCTACTATGAAACTAATTTCGAGCTTTCACATGAAAGCTATAATCAAGGTGTCATCTTAGAAGTCCCTTACCACACAACAAACCTGCCTTGATTTTGGACTTCCCAACCTCCATATTTGTGAGAAATAACTTTTGTGTTCATTGTAAATTACCCAATCTCAAGTAATAAACTTTTGTTCTTTGTAAATTACCCAATCTCAGGTATTTTGACACAACAGAACCAAACAGACTAAAATAACATACAGCAGATTTTTATTTTTTAAGAAGGGAAAACGGGGGTACAGAGAAGAGAAGGGACTATCCTAGAAATATGCAGGGTATCTTTATGGACACCCTGTATAGTAAGTCAAGGTCGTGGACATGGTCCTGAATAAAACCCAAGCCTCCTGACTTTAGACCAGAGTCTCTGTGGATGGATAGAAATGTGGCAAATGTACCATAATTACATTACCATGAAGTGGTAGCTCATGCCTGTAATCCTAAGCACTCTGGGAGGCCAAGGTGGGTAGATTGCTTGAGCTTAGGAGTTCAAGACCAGCCTGAGCAAGAGCAAGACCCCATCTCTACTAAAACTAGAAAAAATTAGCTGATCATTGTGGGAGGCACCTGTAGTCCCAGCTAGATAGGAGACTGAGGCAGGAGGATCACTTGAACCCAGGAGTCTGAGGTTGCTGTGAGCTAGGCTGATGCCACAATATTCTAGTCAAGGGCAACAGAGTGAGACTCTGCCCCCTCTCCAAAAAAGAAAAAAAAAAACAAAAACAAAAAGAATTACATGACAACATAGTTCCAGTAAAGCCCCTCCTCATATTTTGCTGGTCATAATTCTTCTTTTAGCACTTTAGATCCATTTCTCATGAGACATAGGATACTAAGAGAATCTAAAGAAATATAGGTATTTATTGAAGAATCCATAAAGTCGAAGTATTCTACCATTATTACTTTAGTTCTGGGTGTGGTGGCTCATGCCACAATCCTAGCACTCTCAGAATGCTAGATGTACAGGTGGGAGAATTACCTGAGTTCAGGAGTTGAAGACCAGTCTGACCAAAGTGAAGCCCCATCGCTACTGAAAAACCAAACCAAACCAAACAAAACAAAACAAAACAAAACAAAACAAAACACAACACACAACTAGCCAGGCATGGTGGTGGGGACCTGTATTCCCAGCTACTCGGGAGGCTGAGATAAGAGGATTGATTGAGGCTAAGAGTTTGAGGTTGGTGCAAGGTATGACACCACGGCACTCTACTCAGGGCAACTGAGTAAGATTCTGTCTCATCAGAGTCTCACTATGTTGCCCTTGGTAGAGTGCCATGGTGTCACAGTTCACAGCGAGCTCAAACTCTTGGGCTTAAGAGATTCTCAGACTCCCAAATTCCTGGGACTACAGGTGCCTGCCACAATGCCCGGCCATTTTTTGGTTGTAGTTTTCATTGTTTTTGGCAGACCCGGGCTAGGTTTGAACCTGCCAGCTCTGGTATATGTGGCTAGCACTCTAGCAGCTGAGCTACAGGAACTGAGCCAGTCAAAGGTATTTTACTTAAATTCTTAAAGGTATTTGGACTGGAGATAAAAAGGGGAAGACCGAGCCAGTCGGGAGTGTGGCCATTATGAATTCTTCTATGCCTTTTGTTCTACCAGCTGAAATAAAATCTTTCCTCTTATTAAGAAAAAAAAAGATTTTGTCTCAAAAAAAAAAAAAAACACAATATGTTAGTTTTGTTTCTTTCTTTTCTTTTCTTTTTCTTTTTTTTTTTTTTTTAGCTTTGTCAGTTGGAAATACTTTACTTTTCTGAAGCAAACCCATGAAGTCCACTAGACTGGAAATTCTCAACAGCAAGTTTATAGCATACAAAATCATCACCATTCCTAGAGAAGCAACATTCAAAGTGCTGGCCTAGGAACCTCATGTAATAGTTAAAAATGCAGGTTTTGAGGGGGATTTATTTTGTTTGTTTTTGAAACAGGGTCTCAGTCTGTCACCAGGGATAGAGAACAATGGCATCATCATAGCTCATTGTAACCTCCAACTTCTGGGCTCAAGGAATCCTCCTGCCTCAGCCTCCCAAGTAGTAGGGACCACCATGCCCAGCTAATTTATAATTTTTAGTAGAGACGAGATCTCACTCTTTCTCAGGCTAGTCTCAAGCTCTAACCTCAAGCCATCCTCCCACCTTAGCGTTCCAGAATGCTAGATGTACAGGCATGAGCCACTGCACCCAGCCTGTTATGGATATTTTAAAAATTAATTCCCTTTAGGAAAAAATGGTATGTGTATAGAATTTAATCAATCAAAATGAAAATGGGACAATCAGTCTCTTACTTTGTCCAAATGCCCTACTGAAGGTCTGGAGCCAAACCAGGCCCCATATGTAACTCAGCAGTGAAGATCTCAACTCTTATGCCTTTGAGCTCTAACAAAAGGTCTCTGCTGGAGGAACTATGTTGCTTCAGAGCAGCTAGCGGCTCTATTTTTCAAAGGCTAGCCCCTTCAAGTTTTCAGGCCCCACATTTATGACTAGATGTTATTTTGTATTTTAATACAGTGTAAGTATGGGTGACCAAAGTTTAGACGGTCTTGTAGGTACTAAATACTCAAAATACTGTTTTTTTGTTTATTTTGGTGGTGGTAAAATATATATGACATAAAATTTACTATTTTAACTATTTTAATGTGTAGAGTTTTGTGGTATTAAATACAGTAGAACCTCCACAGTTGACCACCTTCTTAAATTGACCTAATTTTCAAAGAGTGGACCTGCACCACATAGGTATCAGTACAGTAGACCTAGTTCCTTATGTTGATCACCTCCACATGTTGACCAATTTGTTACAGTCCCTTGGGCGGTCAACTTACAGATTCTACTGTACGTTCACATTGCTGTGCAACCATCACCATCACTCATCTCCAGAACTTTTCATCTTCCCAACCTGATTCCTCATAACCATTATACTAATACCTCCTCTCCCCCTTTTTAAGTCCCTGGCAACCACCATTCTACCTTCTGTCTCTATAAATCTAACTATTCTAAGAAACTCATTTTAGAGGAATCATGCGGTATTTGTCCTTTTCTAACTGGCTTATTTCACTTAGCATAATGTCTCCAAGGTTCATACATGTTTTATCACAAAAATATTGGTTTTTAATAACATTCCAAACTTCCCACTTCTGATAAAGATGATCACAAACTTTAAGTCTGACTGCCATTTACTAGCTTTTCAAGATAAAATCAAAAGACTCATTGTATAATATTTTTTCTTTCCTATGCTGCTGAGATTTCCAGATTGATTATAATCACGAACAAGTATTTCTAAATTGATCATTTAAATGGAGCATCCTGCTACTCTGAAAATAATTTGCCAACATTTTCATTAGGAAACAAAATGGTCCTCAATAAAAAAGACAATGTGATATCAATGTTTGAATAAAGAAGATCAATGTTTAGAATAAGCTACTCATCAGGCTCAGCGCCTATAGTTCAGTGGTTAGGGCACCAGCCACATATACTGGAGCTGGTGGGCTCAAACCCAGCCCAGGCCTACCAAACAACAATGACAACTACAACCCAAAAATAGCCGGGCGTTGTGGTGATCATCTGTAGTCCCAGCTACTTGGGAGACTGAGGCAAAAGACCCATTTAAGCCCAAGAGTTTGAGGTTGCTGTGAGCTGTGATGACACAGCACTCTACTGAGGGTGATATAGTGAGACTCTGTCACAAAGAAAGAGAGAGAGAGAGAGAGAGAGAGAGAGAGAAAGAGCGAGCTACTCATCTGCTTTAACATCCTCTTCTTGCAGGAGAATAAACATGCATTTGTTTAGTTTTTATGACATACCTACAAATATTTCCTATTCCTATGTAGTATGTGTTTTTAGCATTTGCCAATAAATTTGTATTATCCACACTAAGTCACAGGTTATTTTTTTCACCAGCAAGACCAATGTGAATAAAATGAGAATGATCTTACTATAATTAGAAAAGATCTTTTCCTCCTCAGTTGGGGATATTATTTGGTTTTTTGTTTGTTGTTTGCTTTTCCCCCCTAACCTTTGTATTCTAGACCTTAAAAGTTTAATCCTAGGTGGCTCTGACATTGCATGTTCCAACACTCATCCCTCTCCTCTCTTCATCTCCTGATCTTTTCACTGTACTCTCAGGAACTCAAGGTTAGTACAATCTTCTGTAATTTCAAACTCTTCCATGAATGTCCCCCTCATCTCCTTGCTCTAAGTGAAATCTGGCTGTCTTTGACAATAATGCTTGCCTTTTCAGCCCCCTCAAGTAGGGACTCGCCACCTACCACTGGCCCTTGAACTTCACTGTTGCTTTCACCTTCCTCCATTCAAACATCCAGCTTGAATCTGACATGATCAGATTCAACATCATTTCTCCTTGTAGCCATTTACTACTCCCAAATTACTCTCCTCTGATGCCTTAAAAATTGTGACTCTTAACTCACTGTCATTCTAACATCATCTTGTCACAATTCTTGGTAATTTCAGTAATTACATAAATAATGATTATAACATATTGCTCTCTTCATTATTTGACCTGACTTCTACCCTACCTCAGCCACTTTCCATGTTTACATCACTGACCTTATCATTACTAATAACTGAGACCATCTTCTATAATGGTCCTAATTTCAAATATCTATAATCCAAATTTCAAATATCTATAATCCTAATTTCAAATATCTCATTCTCCAATCACCAACTCCTATCTTTCTACTTTGCTCTCCATATGTGCAAAATCCTTCAAGTTGCTCAGGACATTGAACCTACTGATTTTACCTATATTTCATTGTCCAGAACCTTCCTCACATCCTCACTTCCCTCCCAACCCTGGCTATTTTAAATTCCTTGGTCAATTTTTTATAATCTCTCCTTTGTCCCTCTATCACTTATGTTAACACTAGTTTGGTTAAACCACAATCCCAGTTAAATCCAAATTACCATTTACTTTCTTGCCTATATTGATACAGGTCTTGGAAGAAGGAAAACACAATTAAAGTTAAAGTTTAACTTTAAACTTGTAATCACTATTTTCATGTGGGCTCTAAATGCAACCTGATAATCATTCTATTTTTGCCTAGTGTCCATTCATTTTCCTAGACAATAGCTTTCTCTGCTTCTCATCTCATTTTCAACTAGTGATTTTGCTTATATGTCTAAATAAAATTAATCATCTAGAAGAGAATTTTCATCAACTCTCACCACATTTCCTTGACAATCTGCATCTGTGCCCACATACTCCAATTTTTCTACTACCATGGATAAACAGTCTACGTCCACCCTCTGATAATACACTAGATTCCAATCCCTCACCAAAGACAGACACTATTCCAATCATTTCTTCCCTTTCTTAAGCATTATCAGGATTCCCCTTCTCTGAAGAATTATTCATATTAATATACTGTTACTTGTCTCATCTAAAAAACAAATACAGAAAATAAATTTAAAAACCTTTCTTGATTCCTAACATGCCAGCTATTACTTCATTTCCCCATCTCTTTATGGCAAAGCTCCTAGAAAGAATCATTTTATACTGTATTTGCCTTCTCTCATTTTTCTTCCCATTTCTTAAAATCAACTCAAATTAGATTTTTATTCCCATCACTCCACCACCATATTCTTAATCAAAGTCATCAATTATCTCCACCATGCTAAAACTAGTAGTCAATTTTCAGCACTTCTAAGTCAGCAGCATTTGACCCACACTTAATTGTTCTGTCCTCTTTTAAACATCTTCTTCACTTGGCTTCCAGACACCATACTTAGCTAGGGTTTGGTGTATTAATTTTGTTTTTCTGCTTGTCCTTCTGGTAGCTCCTTCTCAAGCTGGATTCAAGTCATAGGGATCATCTTCCTTCTATCTCCATGCATTCTCTAGGTCACTTTATATAATCTCATAACTAATACTATCTATATATTTATATTTACTGTCTTCAACCCTCCTGAAATCTATTTCTCCTGAAGTCTTCTACTGGCCCAATGAATTGCAACTTTATGTTTTCAAAAGCATAGGTTAAAATTTTGGTGTCATTTCCTGATTTGTCTTTCCCATACCTTACAACTAGTCCATCAGCAAATCATTTTCAGTTCTCACTCTAATATATCCAGAATTTAATCAAATCTCATTACCCTCACTTCTACCATCTTAATCTAAGTCACCATCATCTCTCACAAGGATTAATACAATTGCTTCCTAACTGGTCTCCCTGGTTTTGCATTTACTCCTTCTATCAATTCTCAACAAAGCAGTTAAAGTGATTCTAGGAAAACATAGGTCAGATTATGTCACTCCTCTAATCAAAATCCTCAATGACTTCTCACCTCATTCAGCAGAAAAGATAAGTCTTTACTAAGATCTAGAAGATCCAATAAGATCTACTCTCATCTCAAACTTCTGAATTCTTCCATTACTCTCATGCTCCCCGCCACCAACAATTACTTCACTTCAGCCATTCCGTCCTCCTGCTATTCCTTAAAACATACCAGGTCTGGGCTTAGGGTTTTGGCACTTGCTCCCTCAGCCTGGAACATTCTTCCTCCAGTTCACTCTCTCACTTGCCTCAGGTCTTATTAAAAGTCATCTTCTCAGCGAGACCTTCCTCGGCTCCCTATCTAAAAAGTCAAACCTTTACCCTCAACATTATTATTCTTTCTTCCTTGCTTTATTTTTCCTCTTTCCCACTTATCTATTATAATTAATATTTTATTTTTAATCTTGTGTTTATTTATCTCAAAAATGTATGCTCCATGGTAAAAGGGATTTTTATCTTTTTTGTTCACTGTTATACGCCCAGTGCTACAATAGTACCAAGAATGTAGCAGATCATTTGAGAGGCTCCCCTGTTCTCTAACTCAGATGACATACAGATCATGGATAATAAAAGCTCCCATTAATCGCTGCCTACTGTATGTTAGATGCTAACCCCAGTTGGCCTCATTGATATTATTATACACACTCCTCATAATAATCCTGAACCTTTAGAGACCAGAAAGAAAACCCATGTGCGAACATATACACACCCACACCCACACACACTCAGATAGCTAGGCAGAGAAGAAGGTTAGAGGCTTACTGGAAATGAAAAAATGGCCCAGGGAGAGGAGAGAATCACAAACAGAAGGAGATTATGATGGAAGTTATTTACAGTAATACCATTCCAGTAGGAAACAGACAATGTATGGTCATCCTGGGTGGAAGCCTCCGTGGTTATCAAGCACTCACAGTCAAGGGACCCTCTTACACGGCTTCTGTTTCACACTCTTATATGACACTAGTCTTCCCACTGAAAAGACATTTCCTAGAAGACTGTCCTTTTACTCCTGCAACCTCAGAATCCAGCTAGCCCAGAGAAGACTTGCATAAATGTTTGTTAAATTGAACTAAGTAATTATTTGTTTATCCTCTGTTTTTACTCATAACAAAACTGAGCTTTCAGCAACATTATGTAACATACTCAAGAATGCATAACCTCTAAGTAACAGATCAGGAATTTAAACTCAGGTTCCCTAGTCCTTCTGCACTTCAGTGTTATCAAAAATGGTAATTGCTAGTGAAACACTGACCCTCTTTCCAACTTCATCTCACTTGTGGAGTACAAATATTTTTCCCTAGCTATATGGAAAATCAAAATGTGCCAGAGAGAGAAAATATGACAGAGAGAGAATGTTCACAAGGCAAGCCACATCCCCAGACTGAACCTCAGAAGCTGGCAAGTCCAAAATTTGTTTTCACTCTTTTCCCTACCCACCCTCCTTTGTTCATGCCTTTGTTCCTTTGTGAATGTTTAAGTTAAAAATGCTAAAAGCTAAAGAAATAAAAAAGATGATTTTTTAACTTTCCAAACGATTTCCACAGTCTCAATGGGGAATCAGGGCTAAGATTAACCTCGACTTTACAAATGAGAAAAGGCTAAAAGAAGAGAAGCAACTTGCCCAAACTTTACACTGACTCCTCATACCCCAAGCCCAGTGTTCTTTCCATTATATCATAATTTTCACTATATTTCTTAGAGCCAAGAAGATGGTTGAAATAAGAAAGAAGAATCGAGACTGACATAAAAGGTTGCCACGCATTATAAATCTATCACCTAACATAAATATTAATAGCACCTCCTGGGCGGTGCCTGTGGCTCAGTGAGTAGGGCCCTGACCCCATATACCCAGGGTGGCAGGTTCAAACCCGACCCCAGCCAAACTGCAACAAAAAATAGCCAGGTGTTGTGTCTGATGCCTGTAGTCCCAGCTACTTGGGAGGCTGAGGCAAGAGAATCACCTAAGCCCAGGAGTTGGAGGTTGCTATGAGCTGTGATGCCACGGGTCTCTACTGAGGGCAAGTAAGACTCTGTCTCACAAAAAAAAAAAAAAAAAAAGCAAATACAACATTCATATCAGGGCATGAGATTTGGGTTAAAATAAACTCATTTAATGACACTCTCCCTTGGATTATTTATGTAAATACTAGGAGAAGGCATAAATGATGAGAGAGTGAGTGAGATATATTATTTGCCTTTCTGAAGCTGATAATTTAAACAAACATGTAAACCAAACACTCAGGGCTTAAAATCTTAGTGTCAGACAAAATGAGAGAAATACTTTGGATTCATAGTTCCAAATAATAGAAGAAAGGCAAGACAATAAAAGCTAAATAAATGTTATAGGTACCCTGCATACCTGTACAGATATTACAAGAGTTCAGAGAAGGGAGGATCACTGTACTTGTGTGTTGTGTTTTTAGTTGTTAGAATCTTTTTAAAAGTTTTATTTTGTATAAGGAAGAATAAGGATTACCATGAAAACTGTGGCAGTTTAAGAAGAGAAAAGAAGGCTAGGCTCATGCCTATAATCCTAGCACTCTGGAAGACTGAGGATTCCCTGAGCTCAGGAGTTCAATATCAGCCTGAGCAAAAGCGAGACCCTGTGTCTAAAAAAGTAGATGGAGGTTGTGGCGGGCGCCTATAATCCCAGCTACTTGAGAGGCTGAAGCAAGAGGATCACTTGAGCCCAAGAGTTTGAGGTTGCTGTGAGCTGTAACGCCACGACACTCTACTGAGGGTGACAAAATGAGACTCTGTCTCAAAAAAAAAAAAAAAAAAAAAAAGAAGTGGGGGGAAAGACTCACATGGGAGAGGGAAGTCAACAGAACAGAGGTCTTCACCAAACACCACCTCATATGTGAAGCTTTGCATATCCTTCCCACTAAAATGCATCACCCTTTGCTCCAAACACAATTGGAGATAGGTCCATTCTAGACACGCCTCAAGTTAGAAGACTTAGCTGTTTATGTGACTGCTTCCCTTCTGGATCATAACCTCTGAAGCAAAGTGTATCTTACTAACCCATGGAGTTCCCCACTGGCTAATCCAGAGCCAACCATACAAATACATCGTCTGCTTAACTGAATTGAGCCAAACAACGTCAGGGTTTGGTAGGGCCTCAATGCTCAAGCCCTTCATTTTGTAATTAAGAAAACAGAGACCACATGACACACTCCAAATCACAGAGCAAGTTAGTAATCTAGAATTGGACCTCATTCCTCTAGACTCCCAGCTAGAAGAGTGGTAGTGAGCCACAAGAGATCTCCTGTGCTTACTGGTTCAAAGACTACTGAGCCCTTGCAGCTGGAAGTCTAATGCTCTGAATCAGGAACTACTGCATTCCAAACAGTTGACACTCTGAACACCAGTCCGAGTCTTTTGTCTCAGGACAGAAAGTCTCAGAAAAACCTGGCAGAACTACCCTTGTTTAATGCAAAGTCCCCAGAACACTGTGGGCTGCAGAGATGGGCAGAGGACCAGAAAAAGTTTTATTGTGATGAAGCTGAAGAAAAGTTGGGGAAAAAATGGAGGATGGGAGGAACGAGTTGTAGATTCCTGTCCAGCAGCACCAACACTGAGAAAGCATTCTTGGCGAAAAGAAAATAGAGTCTACTAAAAGCTAAGGGCAATTTCAGGACTTTATAGCATAGACTCCCCAGGGAAGCACCTGTCTAATTTAAAACTTAATGGTATAGGGGTGGGCCCAGTGGATCACACCTGTAATCCTAGCACTCTGGGAGGCCGAGCAGGTAGATGGCTTAAGCTGACAGGATTGAGATCAGCCTGAGTAAGATCGAGACTCTGCTCCTAAAAACAGCCAGGCATTGTGGCGGGTGCCTGTAATCCCAGCTACTCGGGAGGCTGAGGCAAGAGTTTTAGGGTGCTATGAGCTATGACGCCATGGCACTCTACCGAGGGTGACAAAGTGAAACTCTGTCTCAGAAAAGCAAAACAAAACAAAACAAAACCTTTACAGTATAGACGATTAAAAAAAAAAAAAAAATCAAAGTATAGAATATATTAAGTCAAGAATAACCCAATTGAGGATAATGCAGCTTGAGTTATCCAAGCTTCCTCACTCTCCATCACCACTGCTGGCCCATTCACCACCACTCTCCATCAAAATCACCTCGGCACTAATTTAAAACATGGAATTTTACAAATAATCCAATTTAAAATTGGATAAAGGCCTTGAACGGATATTTCTCCAAAGAAGATATACAAATGGCCAACACATATATGAAAGGATGTTTTAACATGACTAATTATCAAGGAAATGCAAATCTAAACCACACTGAGATGCCACCTCACACTCATTCAGATGGCCACTATAAAAAAACAAACAAACAAATAAACAAACAAACAAAAACAGAAAATAGTAAGTGTCAGTAAGGATACAGAGAAATCAGAACCCCTGTGCAAAGTTGGTGGGAATATAACTTTACTACTATGGCTGTTATGGAAAACAATATGAAGGTTCCTCAAAATATTAAAAATATAAATGTTATCCAAGTTACAAAAACATGTGCACCCCCTTAATATTTTGAAATAAAAATATAATTACCTTATGACCCAGAAATCCCACAAATTGAAACAGGATCTTGAGGAGGTATTCGCACACCCATATTAACTGTAACCCTAGTCACAATAGCGGTGGTGTTATTGTACCAGTAACAGAAATAAAATAAGGGACTTTAATGTGCCCTTCACCCAGAAGTGTACAAAATACCTATCTAATCTATCTGTTGGGTGTGAATTTATCTAACTCCAGGCCCCCTCTTCCCTACTTGAATTTAATTAAATTTTTCTCTCACATGAGCATGTAGTTGTTAATCTATTGGTTCTAATTAAGTACTAAGTACATGTAATGCTTGTTTTTCCATTTTTGTGATACTTTGCTTAGGAGGATATTCTCTAAATATATCCAGGTTCTTACAAAAGATAGGAAATCTCCATTTTTATATGGTTGAATAGTACTCCCTGGTATACATATACCACAGTTTATTAATCCATTCATGTGTCCAAGGGCACCTGGGTGTTTCAACATCTTTGCTACTGTAAAATGTGCTGCTATGAAAATTCAAGTGCAAGTGTTGTTATGGTAAAATGTCTTTTTTTCTTTCAAGTAAACACCTAGCAATGGGATCACAGGATCAAATGGTAGGTCTACTTTTTTTTTTTTTTTTTTGCAGTTTTTGGACGGGGCTGGGTTTGAACCCACCACCTCCAGCACCCTACTCCTTTGAGCCACAGGCACTGCCCCCTACTTTGGGAAATCTCCAGACTTCTTTCCACAGAGGCTGCACTAGTTTGCAGTCCCACTAACAGTGCATGAGTGTTCCATTCTCTCCATACCCACACCAGCATTTGTTTCTTTGGGACCTTGTGATGTGAACCATTCTCACAGAGATTAGGTGATTATCTCAAAGTGGTTTTGATTTGCATTTCTCTGATGATTAGGGACAATGGACATTTTTTCATGTATTTGTTGGCCATTCATCTGTCCTTATAAGAAAAGTTTCTGTTCATGTCTCTTGCCCAATTTTTAATGGGATTATTTGTTTTTTTCTTGTTGATTTGCTTGAGTTCTTTATAGATTCTGGTTATTAGCTCTTTGTCAAATTCATAGTATGCAAGTTTCTTTTCCCATTCTGTAGCCTTTTTGCTTTGTTGACTGTGTCATTAGCAATGCAGAAGCTTTCTTTTTTTTTTTTTCTTCAGTTTTTGGCCCAGGTTGGGTTTAAATCCCCCACCGCCAGCATATGGGGAGGGCGCCCTACTCCTCTGAGCCACAGGCACCGCCCTATGCAGAAGGTTTTTAATTTGATCAGGTCCCTTATTTTATTTTTGTTGTTGGCACAATAGCTACTGGGGTCTTCTTCATAAATTCTTTTTCTGGACCAGTAAGATTAAGAGCTTTTCACACACTTTGTTCTAGAGGTTTTATAGTTTCATGTCTTAGATTTAAATCTTTTATCCATCATGAATTAATTTTTGTAAGTGGTAAGAGGTACAGGTTCAGTTCCAGTCTTTGCATGTGGCTAGCCAGTTCTCCGTATCACCTATTAAATATGGATTCTTTTCCCCATGTGTGCTTTTGTTTTGTTAAAGATTAGATGGTCAGATGAGGCTGGTTTCATCTTTAGATTCTCTGTTCTGTTCCACAGATCTATGTATGTTTTTAAGCCAATATCATGCTGTTTTAATTGTTATATTTGTACTACAGCCTGAAGTCTGATAAACTGATGCCTCTTGATTTGTGTTATTTGTGTTGACTATTAGTTGTTCTTCTTTCTGATTCCATATGAAACAGAATTACTGTATATACTCGAGTATATACGGTATTTTTTTTAAGGTCTTTAAAGTATGACATTGCCGACTGGTAGCAACCCTTGGCAGAGGCCGCTGACCAGAGGGAAAAAAACTGGACAGAATCGAACTCTATGAAGCTAAAGGTGGGGAGCTAAGCCAAAAAAGAAGTTCACAAGCTGTAATTGCAAGGAAGAACATTCAAGAAAACAAATTACAGGTACTAAGCCTATTGACTGGAGGACAGGAGATCCCTCCCCCAAGCAGGAGGCCCACTGCAAGCTATATACAAGCGAGCAGAGAACAAAAGACCTCTCATTTTACCTCACTGGAGAGAGCAGGTAAACCCCAGGTCTCTTTCTCCAGGAAGGTCCCATTTATGAACCTAGATACCACCCTCCCAGGCATAAAACTGAACAGATATTTGCCCCCACAAATCCAAAATCCCAGTCCACCCTTCCCCCCTCCCATGGCAGTCTGAAGTTCTGCCCCCTGCAGAGCACAGTGTTTGGTCTTTCCTGAGAGATCTGGGCATAGTGTAAACCGCCAACCATCAGGATGGAATCTATGACTAACGGGCAAGAAAGAGGGTATGGGAAGAAAGGGACATTCAACAGGAGGAGGGGCAGTCCTCTGGTTATAACTATGGCCAGTCAGTGGTGGTGTTGACCCTTGGTTCAGACTGTCTCTAGGGGCACGGGTGCAGAAGCCCCGGCTCTGACAGCACCTACAGAGGGAGAGTGGTTGTTCCATGTGGACTGAGTTTGGTAGGCAGGGCTGGTCCCCAGCCCCTGCTGGGCCTGCAAGCAGAGGCTTGCCAGGTGGACTGGGACCTGAGGGCAAAGGGGGTGGTCCCTTGACTCCAATAGAACCCTCTAGCAGAGGCTTGCAAGGTGTGAACCAAGACCTGAGGGCAAGGGCATGGTCCCCTGTCTCCAGAGGGCTAGTGAGCAGAGGCTTACTGGGTGAGGACTGAGGCCCAGCGAGTGGGGTGTGGTGCCCTGACTCTAACAGAGCCTGCGAACAAAGGTTTGCAAGGCAGTGGACTAAGAATGGCAGGTGGGGGCATGGTCCCCTGACTCCAACTGATCTGGCAAGCAGATGCTTGCTGGGTGGGGACTGAGACTGATGTGTGGGAGTGTGGCCCCTGGTTCCAACTGGGCCTGTGAGCAGAAAAGTGGACAATAGTGTGGACGAAGTCTGGCGGGCAGGGGTGTGATCCCTGGCTCCAATTGTGCTGTTGGAGACCCTTGAATCCCTCTCTGTTGAGCAGGGTTTGCACTGCCTGAGACAATTTAATTGGAACTCATGCCTGGGACTATCCACTCGGGGATGAACTCAGGGACATTCTGAGGTTGACCTTCGAAGTTCTGTAGCTGAAAAGAACTGAGGGGTGGGGACTAGGTGCTGCAGCTGTTTGTATCTCTTCATAGCCGAGACTTAAACCTAATATTGTGGCTTCTCAGAATTGGGTAGAGGTTGACTGATATCAAAACAGAGCTAGCTTGCACTATCTCACCAAATAGATCCTCAGAGTCTCTGACCAAAACTCTAAAAGGGGCCTTTGTAACGTGGTAGAAGATAAGCCACAATTGCAAAGTCTAGTGCTTTGGTAAGGGGCTATCTTGACTACCTGAGAACCCCAATTCAATCTCATCCTACTAGTTCTAATAACCAAATAGTGGAAAATAAACACGGCGCAGACCCAACAGAAGAACGCTGGCAACATGAATAACCAGAGTAGATCAACCCCCTCAAGGAATGACAAAGAAGATACAACTGAAGATGCCATGCATAGACAAATGGCTGCAATGTCAGAAATTGAATTCAGAATATGGATAGCAAATACAATAAATACAATGGAAGAAAAGATAGAAACTGAATTCCAAAGAGTAGTTCTAAAGTTGTCTCAAGAAATTAATTAATTCAAAGACAAAGCCACCAAAGACATGGACATAATGAGAAAAAAGATAGCAGAGCTCAAGGAAATGAAAAAGTTAGTTGAGGAGCTCTGAAATACAGTAGAATCCCTCAGTAATAGAGTTGACTAGGCAGAACAAAGGATCTCTGAAACTGAAGACAAAGCTTTTGAATGTTCCTAAATGCTCAAAGAGGCAGACAAATGAAGAGCAAAAACTGATCATTCCCTGAGAGAATTGTGGGATCACTCCAAAAGATCAAACATTCATCTTATAAAAATTCCGGAAGAAGAGGATGGTCCTAAAGGTACAGATGTTCCAAGAGATTTTGGAGGAGAAATTCCCAAGTATTGCAAGAGATACAGATACTAGACAGTTTCAGAACCCCAGCAAGACTCAATCCAAATAATGCATCTCCTAGACACACTGTGATTAACTTTGCCAAACTTAAGATGAAGGAGAAAATTCTGCAAGCAGCCAGACATAAGAAAAGTATCACCTACAAAAAGAGAAATACCAAAATGACTACAGACCCCTCAGCTGAAACGTTCAAGCCAGAAGAGGAAGGTCATCGATTTTCGATCTAAAACAAAACAACTTCCAGCCTAGGAACCTGTATCCAGCTAAACTGAGTTTCATTTGTGATGGAGAAATCAAATAAGTTAATGACATACACATGTTGAAGAAATTTGCCATAACCAAACCAGCACTCCAGGATATTCTCATACACATCTACACAATGACCAGCACAATGCTCTACCTCCAAAGTAAACTCACCCAGAAATTTCTGAACAATACCCAACTTCCATAGTGATGAAAGGATTAAAAATATCCACTGGACATCTGAAAATCCTGACACTCAAAACACAACTAGGCTTATCAATTGTCTCAATTAATGTGAATGGTTTAAATTGTCCTCTACAGAGGCACAAACTCCCTAACTGGATACATAAACTCAGACTGGATATCTGCTGTATACAAGAATTTCTTCTTACCTTAAAGGACAAAAATAGACTTAGGGTGAAGGGATAAACTTGTATGTTACAGACAAATGGAAACCAGAAAAAAGCACGGGTTGCGATTTTAACTGTACATACCATTGGCTTTAAACCAACAGAGATAAAGATAAGAAAGATCACTTATTTCTCAAGGGAAATACCCAACATGAAGAGATTTCGATAAGTAACATTTATGCACCCTACCAGAATGCTCCTCAATTTATAAAGCAAACCCTAATGGATATAAACAACTTGATGTCTTCCTGCACTATAATAGTTGGAGATTTTAACACCCCTTTGACAGTTTTGGATAGATCCTCCAAGAAGAAACTAAACAAAGAAATATTACACTTAAACAGGACCCTAGAACAAATGGACTTTACAGACCTCTACAGAACATTTCATCCTAATAAAACTGAACATACATTCTTCTCATCAGCGCATAGATCATCCTCCAAAATAGACCAAATCCTAGGACACAAGTCTAACCTCAGCAAATTTAAAAGAATAGAAATTATTCCTTGTATCTTCTTGGACAACTATGGAATTAAAGTTGAACTCAAGAGCAATAGAATCCTCATACTCAAACAAAGTAATGGAAACTAAATAATCTTGGGCTGAATGATAGCTGGGTCAAAAATAAGATTAAGAAGGAAATCACCAAATTTTCGGAACAAAATGATAATGAAGACACAAATTACCAAACCCTGTGGGATACTTCAAAGGCAGTCCTTAGAGGGAAATTTACAGCATTGGAAACCTTCATCAAGAAAACAGAAAGAGAGGAAGCCAACAACTTAATGGATCATCTCAAGTAACTGGAAAGGAAAGAACATTCCAATCCCAAACCCCGCAGAAGAAAATAACCAAAAGAAGAAAGTAACCCAGCAGAAGACATAACCAAAATTAGGGCAGAATTAAAATGAAATTAAAAAACAAAACAATCATTCAGAAGATCAATGAAAGAAAAAGTTGGTTTTTTGAAAAGATCAATAAAATTGATAAAACTTTTGGCCAACCTAACCAGAAACAGAAAAATAAAATCTCTAATATTATCTATCAGAAATGATAAAGGAGAAATAACGACACTTCAGAAATTCAAAAAAAATCCTCAATGATTACTACAAAAATCTCTATCCACAGAAATATAAAAATCTTTTTTTTGTTGTTGTTGTTTGTTTGTTGGACTTAGTCATTTTATTTATTTTTCTAATTTTACATATTTCTTTTTTTGGCTTATTTCTATTTCTTTTTTTTTTTAATTATTTCTTTTTTATTGTTAAATCATAGCTGTGTACATTAGTGCAATTGCCTGTACCCATTCTAAGATGCACCATAAATTGTGGCCCCAAACCATTACCCTCCCTGCACCAAAACCTCCCCCATACCTTCCCCTTCCTTGGCCAATCCCAACGGTCTTGTGCTATAGTTGGGTTATACCCTTCATGTGAAAGCTATAATTTAGCTTCATAGTAGGGCTGAGTACATGGGATACTTTTTCTTCCATTCCTGAGATACTTTGCTAAGAAGAATATGTTCTAGCTCCATCCATGTAAACATGAAAGAGGTAAAGTCTCCATC
>CAUYPK010145814.1:0-48127 GCA_963574355.1 Loris lydekkerianus
TAACAAAGATATTTGCACCAGAATTTTTATTCATAATTCATAACTTATTCCCAATTCATATATGCTAAGTCATGGAAGAAGCCCAAGTGCCCATCGACCCATGAATGGATTAATAAATTGTGGTATATGTACACCATGGAATATTATACATCTTAAAAAAGATGAATACTTTACCTCTTTTATGTTTACATGATTGGCGCTAGAACATATTCTTAGCAAAGTATCTCAAGAATGGAAGAAAAGGCTCAGTGCCTGCAGCTCAAGTAGCTAAGGTGCCAGACACATACACCAGAGCTGGCGGGTTCAAATCCAGCCCGGGCCTGCCAAACAACTATGACAACTACAACCAAAAAATAGCCAGGTCAACTATGACAACTACAACCAAAAAATAGCCAGGTGTTGTGGCAGGCGCCTGTAGTCCCAGCTACTTGGGAGACTGAGGCAAGTGAATTGCTTAAGCCAGGAGTTGGAGGTTGCCATGAGCTGTGATGCCACAACACTTTAACCAGGATGACAGTTTGAGGCTCTGTCTCAAAAAAAAAAAGAATGGAAGAAAAAGTATCCAATGTACTCAGCCCTACAATGAAACCAATTTATAAACAGCCACACTTCCATATGAAAGCTATAACTCAACTGCAGTCCAAGATGAAGAAAAAGAGGAGGGGGTAGTGAGGGGAGAGGGTATGATGGGTGGAGGGAGGGTAATTGGTGGGATCACACCTCACACCTATGGTGCATTTAACCCTACTAAGTGTAGAATATAAATATCTTAACACAATAACTAAGAAAATGAGGTGAAAGCTATGTTAACCAGTCTGATGAAAACATTTCAAATTATATATAAAACCAACACATTGTACCCCAGAGAATTGCATTAATGTACAAAGCTATGACTTAATTAAAAAAAAAAGCAAATAGCTTCAAGAGATATTTAGAAGGGAAATGCACCATGATTTTATCTTTAATTGGACATGTCATCAGAAAGGAGAAAAAAGGCAAATGTTAGAAATAAGTACCACCTTTAAACCTTATTGAATAAGAAGGTTCTGGTACCTTTACTATGACATAAATCAAGATTGTGAAGACAGGTCTAGACATGGTACGTTAAAGTGTCTATGAGATCACTTGGGGATATAAGAGGTTTGATTTTATGTATCTAAATCATATAGGATCATATAGGTAAATCCTGGATGAAAGTATAAGGTGTGGGGCCTGATGTCAGGTCCCCAAATTCTTGATTCCCAGGACTGAAGAACGTTTACTGATACTGAATTGACAGAATGAATGAACAGAGCAAGCAGGCAAACTTCCAAAACTGTATTAAAGCGTAATACATTCCAGAAAAGTAATGTGTCAGTCTCTGTGAGCTAAGGAGACCCTGAGTTTAACAATATTTCTTCTTTTATTCTGATTCCCTATTTTTATATTAAGTAGGGGGTAGAATATTCATGTGTGTGGGGGGTGTGTGTGTGTGTGTGTGTGTGTGTGTGTGTGTGTGCTTGAAAAGGATGGAGAATTCTTGGAATTGTGAAACCTTCCCTTTCCTATCTTTGTAAGGCAATTTTCAGGGGTCGGCATGGTGTTTGTAAACAGTCATGTGCTTTGGGGGTGTAAGTTTTACTGTGTTAATGCGGGTAGTTCATTTAGGGACACTGTTACCTCAACTGGTCACATGCTCCAAAGACCTGCTATCCAGGCCTTGATCATATTTCCACTTTGTGGCTTCTCTGCCTCTTTCCAAGTGGCCAATCATTGGAGACCAAACATCTGGTCAGTCCTCAGGAATTCCCTTGACTTGTCATCTGTTCTTCCTTGGGAGCCTGCTCTGGTCAATTTGTTCTTCCTAATAGATAAACCATCCCCTAGTGTCATCTGCATCTGGACAAAGCTTCTATTCCCCCTTCTTCCTTATTCCTACTTAACAAAAGTTACCAATTCAGAACCACTTGCTTAGAGATGATAACTACAGTCTTAGGAGAAGACTAGATCCCCTAAACAGTCAGAGAGCAAGGACCGAGAATGTAAAATTGATGCACTCTCATCTTTACAAATCTGATGGGGGGTGGTAGATCAGGAAAAGTACTGAGAATGAGCTTACAGGGAAGGTGAAAGACTTACCGAAGACTTTGGTGCTCCATTAGCGAATGGAAGGGTGGACCTCAAAAAGAGAAGGAATGATTAAGAATTTTAAATGCTGACGGAAATATTAGAAAGTGTGGATCAAATTAGATCTTTTGAAATATGAAGCTTTTGGTGATTATGAAAAATACCTTTTATAAATTACTGTGGACATAATTAATTTTAATTAGTTTGAGAAATAAGAAAATAAAAATTAAGTTATAAAATATGTAGAAGTTGCTTTTGCTCCAAAAAAAAAAAGTGACATGATATTGGTAAAAGAAAACTAGAATTAAAGATTGTTCTGATAGCTTTTATTATTTATATTTAATAATCTTAAGATACATATAAATTAGAAGCATCGTATTTAGATGTTCACAAGTTATTTTATAATTTAATTAGTGAAGACTTCTTAATAGGAAGAATATAGTCCATCAAAAGTGTTAGTGTTTCAACATTTTAAATGAAGAAAATATAGGAAAATGTTATAAGTTATCATATTTATAAGGATTAGCAAATATGTCGTCTGTTCTTGTATATAATCTATAAATATAATATTTTAAGAAATACTTAATAATTTAATCACATGCATGGAAATAGGTTTAAAGTTTACAAAATAAACTGATTAATCCTATGTTTTAGATAATATTATTTCAATAGGTAGATATCATTTGTGTTCACGTCTGTGTGAGTAACAAAAAAGGAAGACTTCCTTCAGTATATTTTCATTCACCTCATAGATGTAGGGTTGAAATGGATATATATTTTAACAAGTGATATCCAGTATCTTTTACTGCAATCAGGTTATTTCTTTTTCCAAAAGTAAATATGGTAAAAGGCTGTATTGCAGAAAAGGTGATGTCAAAAAAGACAGATGATCATCACCCAGCAAACAAGTGGACATTTTCTTGTCAACTTTTGTCTCTTCTGTCAAAGAAATTCCTCTGTGGTTTCAGGCTTTCAAATGATTTGACACAATATTTTAGAAGTGGGTAACACTGTTGCAGGATACTGTATGAAAAAAAAGAATTTTCTTTTATACCCTCTTTTTTGTTTTATTTGCTGTTAGTTTCAAATTTATATCTCTCATTCCTAAATTTGTTCCAATCTGCATACAAAAATTATTGCTCTATTTGAGTATGAAAGTCTCTTGGAGGAAGTGATATTTATATATAGATTTATGTATAGAATACGACATGAGGGTAAGAGGGACAGATGCTAAGGCCAGTAGAATTCCTGAACCAGAGAAACAAGTGTTTTTGAAGTGTTCTCCGCAGTAAAGAGTATAAATGGAGACCATAATAAAACTGATGCTTTAGGAAGAAAATATACCATATTCAAAATCAGGGGATTTTTGATCAATCAACTTTTTTCCTTAGAAGACCAATAAGATGTATTTTTTACTTCGCAAGTGGTACAGTCTTCTAACTCTTTGCCTTTGCTGTTGTGGCAAGGAATTGGGCATGGACAAATAAATTAATGAGGCTGGCTGTATTTTAGAAAAACTTTATTATCCATGAAATTTGAATTTAATACAATTTCTCTATATCATGAAATACAGTACTCCCCCCCCCAACCATTTAAAGACATAAAAATTATTCCTACAGTATTAGGTACTGGGCCTGAATGATTTTCTGACTTTAGATCTAAATCATCTGTCTAGGCTATAGCTAAAAGCAGAGAAAAACATTAATAAACTATTAGGTAAAAGAGTTCTCTAGAAAATAATTGAATAGAACTAGGTAGAAAAGTGAGTGTATTTTGAAAGATAACTAGCAACTATTTGCAGTAGGCTATCCTTAAATCACTTTTGACTGTGCTGTGTCCTGTGACGGGTCTGTTATGTACCACACAGGATTGAGAAGTTAGAATGGGCAGGACCTGCTATAGGTTTGGATACTACACAGGGAGTTAGGCAGACAAAGCAAACAGGAAAGATGTTAAGAATTTTTGAAAAAAAAAAAAAAAAAATTAGAGAACAACATAGCTCTAACTAAAATGATAAAGTTTGTGAGAATCTAAGTTTTATTATAAAAATAATATGAGGAAAAATATAATATGCATAAAAAATGGAGCTATGAGTCTTGAGATTTTATGGGATTTATGTGACCTTAAAGAACAGTGGAATTTTGTCATATAGTAACAGAGAAAAGCCTTGGAAGTAAAGATAATTACATAAATGAACACTCTCAGGTGGAAGAATAGAAATACATATGCATTTAAGTGTGTGTGTGTATGTGTGCATGTGTGTGAGAGAGAGTTCAGCTTGTTTTTTGTTGCATTTCTTTACACAGTTACACCTCTCTCTTATAATACAGACAATGAATTCCTGAATGGTTAAGTAGAAATGGTGTTTGTACTGAATAGCATAGCATGACCAAGCATAATTCACTAAATTATTAAGTGATTGTTTTAAATTTCATTATTGTACTAAATATTTATAGAGGTGCTGTTATAAATTAGTCATTTTCTCATTATTAAAATGCAGATGAAGTGACACACATAGCATTGATCTCAGAAAGTTCACAGTACTACTTAGTAGAAGCTTGAAAATCTTAAAGTAAAAGGTGATGACTACGAAAGTAGGCATTTGAGTAAAGGCCAGGTAGGCAACAAAAAAAGAGAGAGTCAACCTGCTTTAAGTTTGGGCAGAGAAAAGAAGCAGGACAGTGGACTTGGTTAATGACGATACAATTAGTGGATGTGACTTCATAATTCAAAGTAAATCTAAGATATTAGTAAAGTAAATTTACTATCTCCTGATAATTTGTACATGCATTTCTGCATGATTCCATTTGCTATCATCATTTCCTAGTGAGGCAAAATACAGAAGTCTGTGTATCTCTGGGTAAAAGTGTTCACTTCATTCAAATAAAAATTATTTCATTAGATGTTATAAAAAAGTCAGGACACAAATTCATCTTTTCTGTGTATTTTTGCTCCAAAGCTATAAAACCCTGAGAAGTCATTTTATAGCCTGTATTCTATGTAGAAAAATGTCCCCAGTCCCATGTCTTTTATAATACTTTTCAGTTCTTTCTTCATAATTCAGAATCATTGTGTCCCTGGCACAACGTGAGAATCTATTTTTATTATAAATAGATTTTTATTTTTTTATACATATGTTTAGCCCTAAGATGATTTTGCTCCAGTAACACTTAAATGTAAATTTTCTTGATCACTGGTTGATAATTGCATCTTGAGATATATTTGATAAAATTGAATGAACACTGAAAGAGATCTCTCTCTCTTCGTATCCTTCTGTAAAATAAGAACAAGAGATACCTCATTGAAAAATAAATTTCCAAGCCATACTGCCTCAGATATTTCTTTAATTATGTTCACTAGCTACAGTAAAGGCATTTTACATTTACGTCTATTAAATGGCATTAACATTTCAACTTGATGCCTCTGCATACATGTTATTAGATGATTTTCTCCTGATTCTTTAATCCTTAAGATATTATTTTGCTGAAGAAAAACCCTTGGCTTTGAGGCTATTCTATCTAGTTTTTTTTTTTTTTTTTTTTTTTTTCCTATCACAGAGGGGAAAAATGTGAAGCTTCACATAATTATGTCAGCACAGACTTCAAAGCTTGCACTATATTTCAGTACTATGGTTTATATAATTGCTATCTATCTCAAATTGCTTATGGCCAATTAAATGGACAATTTTATAATTTTATTTTTTCAATTAACCTTTGGTAAACTTTTAAATATGTAAAATTTCTTTTAGCATGCCTGATGACAGTAGGTCAAGGTAAGTTAATTCTAACTTATGTTTGAGACAAACATTATAAAAATTTACTCAAAAATGCACACATATACTTCTACAACTGGCATTAATTTTCTACCATATATTTTTTTGATGTATATTTTGTCTCTTTTACTAAAATACCCATCTTTCCTTGTGGTATATACGTGGCACTGTAGCCAACTAAATAAGAGTATGCATTTGCAGTTTGACAAAGTAGGTTCCATCTAAATTCCACTGCAATGAAAAGCAGCTGTGTGATCTGGGCCATTTAACCTTTTGAGTTTCAAGTTCTTACTAGTCACTATTTGTGTGGATGGCATTCCTTCCTCAGTGTGTGGTAAGACTGGAACTAATATATGTCACCTCATAATCATTTACTTCTTGTAGAAATTTAAGGCATGACATTTGTCCCTTTCTGTGCTATATTTCCCCAAGCTTTGTGTCTTCTACTCTAAGGCAAATAATTCAAATTCAAGAGGCTTTAAAAGTTCTGAATCATTTTAAATATTTAAGCAGTCGTCTCTTTTAAATTATCAATCCCCAAATTGAAGTATTTGACATTCGAATTTTATCATTTTGCATTTACTTTCTCTCGTTTATCTCAATTGTGCCCTTCAAAAATTATGACCATCTTAGCTCTTCTTGCTCCAAATAATTGTTTATAACAAAATGAAATATGCCAATTTATAAAAAGGAAGCTCCTTAGAATTAAAAATTTTATCTCATTAAATCATGTTCTAATTTTGATTCTATATTTGCATTTTTATCATAGTTCCTGTTTGGAATTTTATCCTTAAAAGCTTAGTGCTCTTTTTAAAAAATCATCTGAAATCTGTGCCCAGATTTGGATTAGACTCATACATTGAGTCGTCCATTCACAACCAAAATCTGAGTATGAGAAGTGTGATAAGAAAAAGTATACTTTTGGGGAAAAAAAGTTGAATAAAAATCAACCATTTATGTGGTAAGTTGAACAGGGCAACTATGGTTAAAAATAATATGTTGTAATTTCAAAATATTGAAAATAATAATGTAAATGTTTTCAGCATAAAGGAAAGATAAATGTTCAAGGTGACAGATATCTCAATACCCTGATTTGATCATTATATTACATGAATACATCAAAATATCTCATGTACCCCCAAAATACATGTTATGTAGCAATAATTTAAAAAATACGTATAGTATAAAAACTTTGTAAAGTATATTAGCAGTAAATAAAATTAGAGTGTAAAATATTTAAAATTAAAGATTGTGGCTCTAACAGAAATGGCTTCACAATAGAAACATCAAGATATACGTGTCTACAATTTTAAGATAGTAGGGTAAATCCAGAGCGTAAGAATTCCTGCTGAAAAGAAAAAAAAAAAAATATATATTAAACAGATCAACCTAAAAGAAGTGGCAAAAAGAATAAGAAAGATTATAGCAAAAATAATAGTGCCCATCATAGTAAAATGCTGATAGCGAATGTTTATGAGAATATGCATGGCTTAACTCAGTGCTAAGCATCAACCTCTATTGCTTATAGAAACAAAGGAGGTTACCTGAGCAAACTCTGTCTTTAAAAACTTGACTTATTATCTTTATCACGGAAAGAGGCAGGATGAAAAGACTGTAGACACCATGGGGAGGAGAGGGAAACAGTGAAGATGATTATGACAGTCTCTAATTATCTTCTGTCCCAACAGAGATGAAAAGATCAATATTTTGTGTTTGCCAGCTGTGAGAAAAATGACAGAATAATGAGGGAAGGATCCTAGAAGCTCAAGTTTTTTAGATTCTTCAATGAACAAGCATAGAAAAGAGAACAGGAAATGGAGGAAACAGAGGAACGAGAAACCAGAGAAGGAGCTTACTGACAGCCCCATGTGTGATTGATTTCCTGCAGCGTGAACACTTAAATGAGAGGGAGGAGCCTTAACACACACACACACACACACACACACACATATCTTTCTTTTCTGCTTGGAACATGTTGGTGGCCTGGGCAATGCCTATCCTGGTGAGAGATAAAATGCTGGATGACAGTATGAAGGACTGTGAAAACTCTTCACCAATGGGAAGAGGCAACTGTGCCTTTCAAAATGCACAGCTATCTATAGGGTCAAGGCTGTTAGTGGAAATTGCTCAGAACTCCTGGAAAAATATCTCTTGAAACTTTGTATTTCTTTCTAAATTTAACATCATTTCTTTGCTAACATATCTGCTCTTCTAATGAGAGGAGCATTGACCAGCTAGAATTTGGGTGTCCCCTTTCCATCAGTTGTCATTTTAAAAATTTTGGCAACGTTATTGAGGTATAATTGACAATAAACTATACATAGTTAAAACGTAAAATTCGATAAATTTTAACATTTGTAAACATCCATGTAACTTCCAACATAGTTTAAAAAGTAGACAAATCCCTCAGACCTCTTTGAAATACCACCCTTCTACCACTCTCTGAAAAGTTCCAGGCAACCACCTATTCATTTTCTGTCACTGTAATCTATGTGTGATGGTTAATTTTATGTGTCAGTTTGAGTGGGCTAAGGGATGTACAGATAACTGCTAAAATATTTTTGGGTGTGTCCGTGAGTTTCTGGAAATGTTTGGCATTTAAATCAGTACACTGAATAAGGAAGATCCACCCTCATCCTATCCTTGAGGGCTTGGGTAGAACAAAAAGATGGAGCGAGGGTGAAAGAGAAAGGATGTTTCTCTTTTTGAGCTGGGAGATCCATTTTTTCTTGCCTCTGGACATTGAACTTTGCAGCTCCTGCGTCTTTGGACTTTGGATTTCAGGACTCATAGCAGAGTCTCTCCCTCCCCCTAGACAATTATAATTCTCAGATCACATACTGAGAGTCCCATCATCAGATTTCTCTGTTTTTTAGACCTTCTTTTTCTGTTCAATTATATCACTGGCTGTTACAGCCGCTCAAAAGAATAAGTCAACACACGGATTGAGAGTCAAGCTGCAAGAAGTGAGTCTCACCAAAGGTGCAGGAGACCCCCAAACAACTTTAGCAGTGGTCTTTTACTGAGGGATTAAACTAAGGTTGGACATGTTCCAAGTGATGATCTCATAGGGTTACGAGCTTGGGGACCAAACACTGAAAAGGAACTACATGCCTTTTCTCCACTGCTCCTACAAGGAACTGCCATAAAATGTATAATGTTTAACATCTGCCTTACTACAGCGTGATCAAACTCTAACCCTCCAGGATTAATAGGTTAGTTGACGGTTTGACCCCAAGTCACAAGAGGTCTCCTTCCAAAGGAGAATGTCTTGTTCTCAGTAATTCCCCAGATGAGTACTGAGATTGGTGACTGCTATTGTAAGCATGATGTTCAATCCTCCACAACGGGCTTCGCTGGCTCCCCAGCTTATAGATGGCATATCTGGGTTCTCCTTAACTGATACAATCACATTAGCTGATTCTCATTAAAAATGACTTTTTATCTATCTATCTATCGATCGATCTATCCATCCTATCCATCCAGACATCTATCTATCTACCTATACTATTGGTTATATTTCTCTTGAAAAACTTAATACAGTTTGAAATTTCTACAAATTCATGTAGATGAAATTATAGTATTCTATTTTTAAAATGTCTCCTCCAAAACTCATGTTGATATTAATTACCAATGGAACTGTATTGGGGAGTGAAGGTTTAAAAAATGAATAGTTAGTGTAAGAGTGGATTCTTTACTTTAACAAATGAGTTCAGCTCAATTCTCTCTCTGTCACATGCAATTGCTACTGCCTTTTGTCTCATCTTTTCTCTTCTGAAATGGGATGATCCTCTGTAGGTGCTGGCATCATGAGTTTGGATTTTCCAGCCTCCAGAAGCTTTAGGCAAATAAACATCTGTTCTCTATAAATGACTTAGTCTTTGGTATTCTGTTTTAGGAGAAGAAAATGTCTAAGATACTTTATGTATAAGTATAGAGTACATAATCTTCCTCATTTACCGTCTTTAATCCCCCCAAATTGAGTTTCATCAATGATGGTACATATAAAGATAGTCTTTCCTTCCTTGAATTTTTGATTAATATTCACAAGTCCAGCTTTGGTATAAATTGAATTTTTGTCCTGGATTTTAGCAGGTGGAAAACAAGCTGCCAGCCATAATGCATTTTCATTTTGATCTTGGAGTTTTCTTTCTAGCCTTCTAGCTTATTGAAGTTTTTGACAAAATTCAGCCCTAAGGATTTTAAGACTAAATTATTTTCTTATTAGCTGTTGGGCTGGATTATTTCTAGCAGCTAGAAGCTGTTTTAACTACCAACGCTGATAGCCTTATCACAACATGGGAACTTACTCTTTCAAAGTGAGTAGGAGAAACTTATTTTACTCTGCTATGAGTTGTATACAGTGTAATGTAATCATGGGGACGACTATCACATCACCTTTTCCGTGTAGTTAAACGTTGTCAAGAAATTGAATATTCTATCATAGTCAAAGGCGAGTTTATAGTCAGTCTCTGACAGCCTGTGGTTTGATTTGTGATTTTTTCCCCTTTATGGTAGTGCAAAAGTAATGCACATTTGGTGTGATTCTCCACTTACGATACGTTTACATTCAACTAAATGCATTATAAGTTGAAAATATTGTAAATTGAAAACTCACTTTTGGTTGACAGGATTTGCAATTTTTGATGAAATTGTGGTTATCTCGTCATAACCCCATTGTAAGTCTGGAAGCATCTGTATTAAAGGAAGAAGATTTTGTAGTGCATGTTCAAGAAAAGGCAGAAAAGTTAGGGGCTACTCTTAGAATATTGACTATCACCACATTTGAAACTTTTTAGTTTACCTTCAAGTAATACACATTTGCATCTATAATAAGAAATGTATACCAGTAAGTGATAAGTATAATTAGTGTTATTCATTTAAATACTTCTATAAACCACAGAACATTGTATATTTTTTTTGTGTGAAACTGTCACTTTTAAAGATACATAAATAAGAAAAAATAGATATATCTGTCACTTTTGCTCCACTTGATTTCTTTGTGCATATCCATCTGGTATTTTCCTTTCTGAGCTTGCTAGTAGTGTAGGTATTACCTAGATGAATTCTTTCAAGATTTGCATGCTTAAAAAAACTTTATCTTTGGGTTTCAAAAACACTACCTCTTGTATAGGATTCAAGTTTTCCTGTGATTCTGTGTTGTTTTGTTTCCCTATCACTATTTTAATATGGTGTTCCACTGTTTTCTGCTTTGCATTGTTTCTGAGAATTCTTCGATTCTCATCTTTGTTTTTTATTTTCTCTTTTTTAAAAGGAATATTTATATGATATATCTTTATTCTCTCTATGTCTTCCTACTCTCAAGCTACTTAAAATTCTATCTATGCTCGGCGCCTGTTAGCTCAAGCAGCAAGGGCGCCAGCCACATACACCAGGGCTGGTGGGTTTGAATCCAGCGCGGGCCTGCCAAACAACAATGACGGCTGCAACCAAAAAAATGGCCAGGCATTGTGGCGGGCGCCTGTGGTCCCAGCTACTTGGGGGCCTGAGGCAAGAGAATTGCTTAAGCCCAGGAGTATGAGGTTGCTATGAGCTGTGATGCACAGCACTTTACCCAGGGCAACAGCTTGAGAGTTTGTCTCAAAAAAAAAAAAAAAAAAAGTCTATCATTATTTTAAGCAATTTCATTGTGATATGCCTTGGTATAATTTTCTTCTTTTTTTTTTTTTTTTTTGGTGATGATTTAATTAATGTTCTTGGGTGTATTTTTGTAGTTTTAGCTGCTTTGAAATTTTTTCAGACATTAAAATTTCAAGTATTTTTGTGTTTCCCTTTCTTACTATTATCCTTCAAAGACTCAAGTTACATTTAGAGTATTTAAGTACATTTAGTATTCCAGTCTGACGAAGTTATCCGAAAGCACACTGTAATTTTGCTCATTTTTAGTCTAATTTTTGCTGCGTTCCAATTTTGTTACTTTCTTTTGATATGTCTTCAAGTTCTCTAGTTGTTTTCCTTTTAATTTAGATTTAAAGTAAGCTTAATTATTTAATTTATTTATTTTGAGACAGTCTCACTCCATTGCCCTAGTAGTAGAGTGCCATGATGTCGTCACAGCTCACAGCAATCTCAAACTCTTGGGCTCAAGTGATCCTCTTGCCTCAGCCTCCCAAGTAGGTGGGGACTATAGGTGCCTGCCACATCACCCAGCTAAATTTTTTTCTATTTTTAGTAGAAATGGGGTTTCACTGTTGCTCAGGCTGGTCTGGAACTCCCAAGCTCAAGCAATCCATCTGCCTCAGCCTTTTAGAGTGCCAGGATTCTAGACATGGGCACCACACTTGGCCCACACTAATTTTTTTTTGAGAAATGTCTAACCTGTTATCAATATATTGCATTTCAATCATCATGTTAAACATTATATTTTTCATCCCTAGAATTTGAATTTGGGTATTAAAACATATGTTTCCCTACTAAACATACTAAGCCAATGCTTTCCTCTATAGTTTTGGATGTATTCAATATAGGTATAGTGACAGTTTTAATATGTTTACTAATTAAAGATAGTTAGCTTTATAATTCTGTCAGTTTCAATAGATTTCAAGTTCATTTACTTGAAAGTATACAGTATTTGCATTGGGAAGTACTTGTATTTTCTTTCTATGTCATAATTGAGTATTGAAATTCTAATAAAAGAAAGATACTATACAATAAATACCACATAATCCAGTTTGCAAGGAAAATATTTTCTTAGTATCCTTTTTGTAGAAACAAAATGACTATATTCAGAATTTATTTTTCTTCCTGAAAAATAAATGTTTAATCGTGCCAAGCAGTTTAAGGCATTTCATAATATGTGTTGTTATTTTCTTCAATGAGATAGACTACATGATGCTGTGTCAAGGTATTTTCTAGTTTATACATTCAGTGTCTGTGAAAAATGTCTGGATTATAAAAGATGGGATTAAGGAAACACATCATAAAATAATCAAAATATTAAAATTATATTCATATATTAAGGAAATACATCATAAAATATTCAAAATGGTGAATAACTGAAAAACTTTTCTGTTTATTAGGCAAATTAGTTCTCACAGAATTGACAGTTTTCTCAGTGATGAGAAAATTGGCTCTCATTTCATATTTTTGCTTATCTCATCTGAGGTTGTCATAGTGATAACTGTGCTTTATATAGAGACGTTACATTTTGCTCATGCTTTTGCTCCAAGTCAAAAAGTTATCAATATTGAATAGGATACCATGCAGGTGACTGAAAAGTTTTTTAATTGATCCAATTTTGTTATAATCAGGAGAATATTTCAGTGGAAAGTTTTTGATGTGATAATATTATTGCTTTGTGAAAGAAATATGCTACAAAATAGTGGGTTTATTATTCATATTTTTTATTAAATTTTTCTGAATAAGTAGAATTTAGATTTCATTATTTGATGTTACTTCAAAGCAATTTCAATTTCTAATAGAAATCAAGCTTAACCCCACCCTGCCATACTTGAACATGATTGTCTTCATTTCTTAAGGTCCTTACGAATCCTGTTATTGAAAATGAGAGAAATACAACTATACATTGCATGGTAATAATCAGTTTCCTTTCCAAACCCATATGTATGTAACACATTCACTGAAAATGTCTTTGATCCCATAGTAGCTAATTAGAAAGTGCTTTTTAAGGAATCCATTTATTCTTTCCTTACCATTTGCCTAAGGAAACAAGAAATTTCCACATAAATCAAAGAAATGATTATAACAGTTTCATATGTCTGTGAGTTCTGACAGTCTTTAGGTAGATGGGATAAACACATTGAAGTTTAGACAGTTGATGTCAGTGAAGCCCACACATGCTGGGACTTATGAGATTTGTAAGTGAATTTTAATCTATATTACATATTTTATTATGGAATTTTTAGCAAATGTAGCACATTTAATGTGTATTATATTGTTATAAGAATGCATACTTTATTTTTTTTGTCATTTATCTAGTCTACTTTAACAATGCATATGTATATTTGCATCATTTATAATATTAGAAATAAATATTGTATTACATGTTTAAAATTATTTAAAATTATTTAAATGGTTCCAAATATGGTGCATTTAAAATTATTCAAATGGTTCCAAATATGGTGCTATTATAATTGAAATAACTTCAGTAGTAAATATCAAGTAGTCAATATCATGAAATAAATCTTTATAAAGAATATTTACCATTATATTCTTTTTTTTTAAGAGACAGAGTCTCACTTTGTCACCTTGGTAGAGTGCTGTGGCGTCACAGCTCACAGCCTCCAGCTCTTGGGCTTATGTATGCAAATGTGTATTGTTAAACTTGAAAATTGTGAACTCAGAGCAGATATGGGTATTTATTACATAATGATACATTTCTTGGTCTTGCACCACTCATGATATTTGATATCCTAGAAAATATATATATATATAATATAGTTAGTGTCAGTAAATAATATATCCTAAAATATTTGTATTTTATTTTACAAATATTATTGTACTTATTTTTACTATATTATCATTATTATAATATTATTATTACTTATTTTAGTAAATGGTAATTTTTGAACCATAATCAAATTAAATATACTGAAAAACAGCATACAACACTAGAATGTATTTTACTGTTGTATTTACTTTAATATATTAAGTAGTAATATTTTATAGCTATTAGCCAAATACAATGAATTTCTCAAGCACATATCTTAGTAATTTCTCATGTAACTTTAAAATTGTAAACCTAAGTATATTGAGATAAACTGGGTTTTTTTGTTTGTTTGTTTGTTTTGTTTTTGGTGAGAGCTATGGTATTTTATAAACACTGGAAAGAATGCCATTTTACAGAAAGCTAAGGGCATTAACAAAGTGAAATCACTCATAAGAATTCTATGGCATCTTTGATGGCTTTTTTGCTTTAATTAACTCAATACCCCATGAGAAAGACTGTAAAATGACTTCAGCTGTGGTGTTCTCTATTTGCCAGTCGATGCTTTGGTCAGTGTTTCATTTTTAACCCTTAGGAAGTAGTTACATTCGGAGTAAAGAAACTGATTAGCAGTACTACGATAAGGAGTTAAACAGTGAGTGCCTAACAGTACACAGCTAGCTCACACTTGTCACCTTCTACTCACCCCAGCCAAATTTTGTGTTGTCTTGGTATTTATTTAGTGGTATTACTTACTACAGTATTAGTGGTCATGTTTGTTGCAACAAACTTCATAACGAAATAGTTAGCAAGTACTCCAAGACGGTAAAGAAATGAGGAAAATGTATAATCTCAATAATTTCCTGCACCTAATCTTTTAATGTCATCTCATCATACCCTTGCCACTGCCCTAGCGCAAATCACTACATGACGCAGACCTTTGCACTCTTTTCCTTTCTCAATGACTCTTGAGCGTTGTATTTTTGTGGGTGTGCCACTGATTGGTTGCTTGGTTGTTTCTTTTTGTGGAATTCATGTTTACTTCTCACTTTTATAATTTACCTTGGGTTAATTAGAAATAGGAATCCATATGTTTGTTCAAGTTCATAATCTTAGCCAGTACCCTTTGTCAATGATATAATTGTGTCTTTATATCTGCACATGTATTGTATAATTCTGTTTGGATGCTTGACACAGCAAATTCCTGCCCAGTGTAAAACAAAGCTTCTCACTGACTCTCAACTCAGTCATCATCTTTTTCAAGGCTGCTAAACTGGTGATCATCCACAAGCATCTACTTTTTCTACTTGCAAAACATTTTTTATTACTTATTTTACTCTTTTCATTTTTTTGTTCAGTTTATACATTTGAACAATAATTTCAGTGGAGTTTTGCATGAACATGATAGAAATATGTTCCAACTGTCATCTTTAATCATAAGTTAGCAGTACATGTTATGTATAGTGTCACAGACAACTATTTTTCAGGAAGTATTTATAGTGATTAATTTTGTGTCATCTTGACTGAACCACATGTTGTCCAGATATTTGGTCAAATATTTTTCTGGGTGAGTTTGTGAAGGCATTTCCAGACGATATTAACATTTGAATTAATCAACTTACTACAGCCAATTTCCTTCCCTTCATGTGGGTGAGCCTCATCTAATCAGTTGAAGATAAGAACTGAACAGAAAGGCTGAGTGTAAGGTAAACTAAGCCCTGATTTTAGCATAAGACTCACTTCATGCTTGAGGGACCTAGAGAATCACCAGAAAGGCATGTGAGTTGTGTATATGCAGATCAGGAAACAAGACTGCAAGAGCGAATGTATGTGTGAGGTGTGGCAACATCATGCCAAATAGTATTATTTTTTTAAGAGGAAATTTTTTTTTTTTTTTTAGTTTTCTATTTTTTTTTATTATTATTAAATCATAGCTGTGGACATTAATGTGATCAAGGTGAACTGTACACTGGTTTTATAGACTGTTTGGCACATTTTCATCACACTGGTTAACATAGACTTCCTGGCATTTTCTTAGTTAATGTGTTAAGACATTTACATTCTACATGTACTAAGTTTCACATGTACCCTTTTAAGAAGCACTGCAGGTGTAATCCCATCAATCACCCTCCCTCGGCCCATCCTCTCCCCTCCCTTCCTTCCCTCTCCCTCTTCCCCCTATTCTTAGGTTATACTATTCATGGGAAAGCGATAAATTAGTTTCATAGTAGGGCTGAGTACATTGGATACTTTTTCTTCCATTCCTGAGTTCTTTAACTAGACAAATATGTTCTAGCTCCATCCATGTAAACATGAAAGAGGTAAAGTCTCCATCTTTCTTTAACGCTGCATAATATTCCGTGGTGTACATATACCACAATTTATTAATCCATTTGTGGATCAATGGGCACTTGGGCTTTTTCCATGACTTAGCAATTATGAATTGGGCTGCAATAAACATTCTGGTACAAATATCATTGTTATAATGTGATTTTTGGTCTGGGTATATACCTAGTAGAGAAATTATAGGATTGAATGGCAGATCTATTTTTAGATCTCTAAGTTTGCTCCAAACATCTTTCCAAAGGGAATGTATTAATTTGCATTCCCACCAGCAGTGTAAAAGTGTTCCCTTTTCTCTACATCCACACCACCGTCTCTGGTCTTGGGATTTTGTGATATGGGCTAATCTTACAGGAGTTAGATGATATCTCAAAGTAGTTTTGATTTACATTTCTCTGATGATTAAAGATGATGAGCATTTTTTCATATGTCTGTAGGCCATGCCCCTGTCTTCTTCAGAGAAGTTTCTCTTCAAGTCCCTTGCCGAGCCTGCGATAGGATCACTTGTTATTTCTTGCTTATACATTTGAGTTCTCTGTGGATTCTCATTATTAAACCTTTGTTGGAGACATAACCTGCAAATATCTTCTCCCATTCTGAGGGCTGTTTGTTTGCTTTACTTACAATGTTCTTGACTGTGCAGAAGCTTTTTAGTTTGGTCAGGTCCCAGTAGTGAATTTTTAAAGCTGCTTCAATTGCCTGGGGAGGACCTCCTCATAAAATACTCGCCCAGACCGATTGCTTCAAGGGTTTTCCCTGCACTCTCTTCTAGTATTTTTATAGTTTCATGTCTTAAGTTTAAATATTTAATCCGATGAGAGTCTTAGTTAATGGTGAAAGGTGTGGGTCCAATTTCAGTCTTCTACAGGTTGCCAGCCAGTTCACCCAGCACCATTTGTTAAATAGAGAATCTTTTCCCCACTGAATGTTTTTAACTGTCTTGTCAAAGATCAAATAACGGTAAGTAGCTATATTCATCTCTTGGTTCTCTATTCTGTTCCATACATCTAATTCTCTGTTTTTGTGCCAGTACCATGCTGTTTTGATTACTATTGATTCATAGTACAGTCTGAGGTCTGGTAGCATGATTCCTCCTGCTTTGTTTTTATTTCTGAGTAATGTCTTGGTTATTCGAGATTTTTTTCTGATTCCATATAAAATGAAGTATTATTTTTTCAAGATAGTTAAAGTATGACAGTGGAGCTTTAATAGGGATTGCATTAAAATTGTATATTGCTTTAGGTAGTATGGACATTTTAACAATGTTGATTCTTCCCAGCCATGAGCAGGGTATGATTTTCCCATTTGTTAACATTTTCAGCTATTTCTTTTCTTAGAGTTTCATAGTTCTGTTTATAGAGATCATTCACATCCTTTGTTAGATAAACTGCCAAATATCATATTCTTTGGCACTACTGTGAATGGAATACAGTACTTAACTGTTTTTTCAGCTTAACTATTGTTGGTATATATAAAGGCTGCCGATTTATGAATGTTGATTTTGTAACCTGAGACACTGCTGTATTCCTTGATCACTTCTAATAGTTTTGTAGTAGAATCCCTGGTGTTTTCCAGATATACAATCATATCATCTGCAAAGAGCGAAGGGCTGATCTCTTCTGACCCTATATGGATACCCTTGATCACCTTTTCTTCCCTAATTGCAGTGGCTAAAACTTCCATTACAATGTTAATGAGCAGTGGAGATAAGGGGCAGCCTTATCTGGTTCCTGATCTGAGTGGAAATGATTTCAATTTAACTCCATTCAATATGATATTGGCTGTGGGTGTGCTGTAGTTGGCCTCTATCAGTTTGAGAAATGTCCCTTCTATACCAGTTTTCTTAAGTGTTCTGATTATGAAGGGATGCTGAATATTATAAAAAGCTTTTTTTGCATTAATTGAGAGAATCATATAGTCTTTGTTTTTTAATTTGTTTATGTGTTGACTTACACTTATAGATTTACATATATTGAACCAGCCTTGAGAACCTGGGATGAAACCGACTTGGTCATGATGTATAATTTTTTTGATAAGTTGCTATATTCTCTTTGTTAGGATCTTGTTGAATATTTTTGCATCAATATACATTCATCATATAGGTGTATAATTTTCTTTTCTTGTTGGGTCTTTTCCTGGTTTGGGGATCAGGGTGATGTTTTCTTCATAGAACATGCTGGGTAGTCTTCCTTCTTTTTCTACCTTTTGGAACAGGTTGAGTAATATGGGTACTAGTTCCTCTTTAATGGTTTGGTAGAATTCTGATCTGAAGCCATCAGGCCCAGGGCTTTTTTTTTTTTAGGGAGATTTTGTATGGTTGATGCTATCTCAAAACTTGATATGGGCCAGTTCAACATTTTCACTTGATTCTGGCTAAGACTTGGAAGGTGATGTGCTTTCAAGCATTGGTCAATTTCCTTCATATTTTCGTATTTCTGAGAATAAAGTATCTTGTAATAGTCATTAAGGATTCTTTGAATTTCTGAGGAGTCTGTTGTTTTTTCGTCTTTGTCATTTCTGATTGATGTGATTAGAGATTTTCCTCTTTTTCCTGGTTAGGTTAGACAAAGGTTTAATTATTTTATTGACCTTTTCAAAAACCAACTTTTTGATTTCTTGATTTGTTGTATAATCCTTTTGTTTTCAATTTCATTTAATTCTGCTCTAATTTTGGTTATTTCTTTTCTTCTACTGGATTTGGGGTTGGAATGTTCTTCCTTTTACAGTTACTTGAGATGTCCTATTAAGTTGTTAACTTCCTCTCTTTCCGTTCTCTTGAGGAAGTCTTGCAGTGCTATAAATTTCCCTCTTAGGACTGCCTTTGCGATATCCCAGAGGTTCTGATAATTCGTGTCTTCACGAATTGTCGTTTTCTTCCACAAATTTGGCAGTTTCCTTCTTACTCTCATCTCTGACCCAGCTATCATTCAACATAAGGTTATTTAACTTCCATGTTTTTGTATGAATATGCACATTCCTGTTGTTACTGAGTTCAACTTTTGTTTCATGGTGGTCTGAGAAGATGCAAGAAATAATTTCTATTCCTTTAAATTTACTAAGGTTAGACTTGTGACCTAAGATGTGATCGATTTTGGAGTATGCTCCATGGGCTGATGAGAAGTATGTATTCAGTTTTGTTGGGATGAAACGTTCTGTAGATATCTGCTAAATCCAAATGTTGAATGGTTAGGTTTAAATCTAAAATTTCTTTGTTCAGCTTCTTCTTGGAGGATCTATCCAACACTGCCAAAGAAGTGTTGAAATCTCCGACTATCATGTAGCTGGAAGAAATCATGTTGCTCATGTGTGTTAGAGTTTCTCTTATAAATTGAGGTGCATTCTGATTGGGTGCGTAAATATTAATAATTGAAATCTCATTATATGAGATTTAATCTCATCATGTTGAGTATTACCTTTAACAAATATGAAGTGACCATTCTTGTCATTCCTTACTTTTGTTGGTTTAAAGCCTATTGTGTCTGCAAATAGAATTGCAACACTTACTTTTTTCTGATTACCATTTGCCTGAAATATGGACGACCATCCTTTCACCCCAAGTCTATATTTATCTTTTAAGGTAAGATGTGACTCTTGGATGCAGCGAACATCTGGCCTAAGTTTTTGTATCCAGTCAGCTAACCTGTGCCTCTTTAGAGGACAGTTTAAGCTGTTTACATTAATGGAGAATTTTGATAAATCTGGTAAAATTTTGGGCATTGAGTTTTTCTAAAGTCCAGTGGACATTTTTAATCCTTTTGCCACTGTGGAAGTTGGAGTTTGATCAAAAGTTTCTGAGTGAGTTTACTTTTGTGGTAGAGGATTGGGCTGGTCATTATGGAGGATAGGTCTGAGAATATCCTGAAGAGCTAGTTTGGTTATGGCAAATTTCTTCAACATATGAATGTCGTTAAACTATTTAATTTATCCATCAATTATGAAACTCAGTTTAGCTGGATACAGGATCTGGTGTTGAAAGGTATCTTGCTTTAGGAGATTAAAAGTTGATGACCACCCTCTTCTGGCTTAAAAAGTTTCAGCAGAGAGATCTGCAGTCATTCTAATATTCTTCACTTAGTAGGTAATTGATTTCTTACATCTGGCTGCTTTCAGAATTTTCTCCTTCATATTAACTTTAGTGAAGTGAATTATGATATGGCTGGTGGATATATTGTTCGGATTTAGTCGTGCTGGGGTTCTGAAACTGTCTGCTATCTGAATTTAAGAATCTCTTGGCATATCTGGAAAATTCTCTTTCATAATTTCATGGAGAAGGGCCTCTGTGCCTTGCGGGGCAACTTCCTCTCTTTCAGGGATTCCAATGAGGTGGATATTAGCCTTCCTCGAATTATCCTAGAGATCTCTGACAGAATGATCTGTTTTTGCTCTCCATTTCTCTTCCTCTTTGAGAGTTTGGGAGCGTTCAAAGGCTTTGTCTTCAATGTCAGAAATTCTTTCTTCTGTTTGTTCCACTCTGTTACTGAGGGATTCTACTGTATTTTTCAGATCTTTGAGGGCTGCAAATTCTTGCTTCAGTAAAAATCTTTGGTGATGTTTTCTTTAAATTAAATTCTTGAGACAATTTTTTAATTTCTTCTCGAATTTCTAATTCCAAATTTCCCTTTATTCTATTAATCTTGTTTGCAATCCAAATTCTGAATTTGATTTCTGATATCTCAGCCAGCTATTTATGAATGGGATCTTTAGTTACATCTGCTATATCTTCTATATCTTTCCTTGAGGGGGGGGGGTTTGATCTTTTCTGGTTATTTATGTTACCAGATTCCACCCTATGATTGTTTTACACCATTTGATTTTTCCCCTGGAATTTTCTCGAGGACTAGTACAGTGCTACGACCTAAGAACTGTGGACTTGTTTGGCATGGTAGGGCAAGTGGTTCTGTCTTGTTTTTCAGCTGGTCTCTGTTTGACCCTAGTGAAACTGTTGCTCTGTGTTGAAGTCTCAGCTGTGGAGAAATATGAGCATTTAAGTCACTGTGCCCCCCCCCCCCCCAGGCAACAATTGGAAAAGGAAAATCAAGCCTTCCTACAACCACAACACCCATGGCACCACTTGAATTGTCCTCAGGGGATTGGCTCAGTTCAAAAGGTCCGAATCGATTGTCTCAGACAACACCTGTCTCAGGTGGGAGAGCTTAAAAGTTCTCTGGCAACTGGATCACAGGGGTCCTTTGACAACTCAAATATGACTTGCTCCGGTGCTCCGTGAAGTCAGGAGGACCCACCCAGCAAATAGATCAGTTTGGGAAGGTTGATGCTTCCTTCCCCACCTTGCACCTCTGTCACACCCAGTCACTGATAGCCTCACAGGACTGTGATCCAGTTGCCTCTAGTGAACAGATATTCCAGGGTGTTTTCACCAGCCTGAATCACAAAGGAAATCTATTTCTGCTCTGCCAGGATGCTGTACTTTGCCTCTATCTAGTGTGTGTGGGGGGGTGAAGCCTGACAACCTCGGGTACTTGATGGAGGCTGGGGGTGTTCATTAAGTTCTAGCTCCGCCCCAATTGATGTTACTGATAGAACAGAACAGAACAACTTTGCTGGAATTTGTTTCTGTCCATGCTAAATTCCCCTGCAGAAGAGAAGCTGTTTTGAGTTTCCAGAGCCTTTGCCTCAACCTTTGCTCCTGCAGGGTCGTATTCGGTTAGCTGTCAGTTCTAGCCTCCTGCCTTCCTTTGTCTAGAGGCTGATGATCCCCTGAGGGCCAGATGTAGGCTCAGTAAAGCGGTCCTCTGGGTCAGCCCTGCCCTGGGAATTTCCTGGCTCTGTGTGTGTGTTGTCTAGTCTCCCGCTTCAAGCAGTCTGGTACCATGTCAGACAATCCCTTTACTCACAGGGCTGGGTTTCTGTCCCAGATCTGTTCCATGGTGGGTGCCACCTGGGAAAATGCCTGGCCTCCTTTGTTTGCCCTGGGAGACAGAGGGTGTGGCTTCGGAATATCTGGGGGTGAGCCCTATTGTTGACAAAAACTGCTGCTGCTCTGCACTTCGGGGCACCACCACTCCAGTGTGGTTACCTCTCAGCCAACCATCCTCTCCTCACTCCTGTGGTGCAGAATCAGCTCTGACGAGCAGCAGTTCAATCTCTGTTCACACATCTCAAGAAAACACCCATGAATCTGGACTCCTCTGGGACAGGTCTCCAGACCTCAGAGTGAGAGAGGAGGGGAGTGCTTGGAGCTCAGAATTGCACTTAGAGAATACATAACAGTTTTATACAGTTTTATTTCTGGCAGGAGAATGCCATGGCACCCTAGCAGGGAAGGTAGGTCCAGTTATAGAGGATTATTCCTGTGAAGTGTAGTTAGAGGACCTTTGAACTCTGCTCATTTGTTTGTGGGACACTCTGAGCCATTCTTATGGGGGAGGGGACTCCCATCTGCTTGGTGATGGACTTTGTACCTTTTGTTACAAAAGGATACCTTTTGTATCCTTGGGGTTGCAGCTCGCCTCAGTGGGGTTGATGTGTGTTCTTCAACCTTCTCTCTTGGTGCAGCTCTAATCCACTAGGTTACGTGCTAAATTTATGTCCTTTAACTCTCCTTCAGGATGGAAGCCTCTGTGGAACCCTGGCTTCAGTCAGCCATCTTGTTGTCCTCCACCATGCCTAATAGTCATGGCAAAGATTCTTTAGATTCCATGGTCTCTATATGCTGGAGGCAGAAGGTTGAGCTCAAGTTCCACATCTTTTCCATGTCCTCCCTAATCAGTGCTAATGTTGGACAAACAGCTTTTGCCTACTTCTTCCCATTTTATGATCATAAATATGGACCTGAGGGTTTTATGATCATAAATATGTACCAAATACTTGAGAGGGCTCTTCGGAAAATTTTGAGTCCCCCTACATGGACTTTGTATCCAACCTCTTCATTCCTCATATCAAAATCCCCTCATCTGGTCACCTCAAACCCCTTCAGCTGAGCAAAAAGGGATACCCTCTGTTTGACCTGACACATCATTCCTTTATGGCCTTCAGACTTGGACAGAAATATTGGCACTCTGGGGGTCTCAAGTCTTTAAACTTTCAAACTGGAAGTCATACCCATAGTTCCCCCTGGTTCTCTGATCACTGGACTCTTATTGAAATCACATATCAGTTATCCCGTGTTTTAGGCTAGAACTATACACCAACACTCTTGTGGATGGCATGTCTTGGAACTTCTCTGACTTCATATCTGTTGCGGATCCTTCCTGGGCTGTCGTATCCATGTGAGTTATTTTGTACACATACCTCTAAGTTTCTTTGGAGAACTTTACAATGATATTATTTTTCTCTCCCTTTGAATTGTTTGCTGAAACATTTGTTAATGGCAGAGAACAGAACACCAACATGCAATAAATATTTTCAAATTAAAGACAATGAGAAGGTTTAAAAATGTCATGGAACATACTAATCTAAGAATTTTTTTTATTCTATTGAATGTTACATTCTTATGAATATTTTTATCATTCCTATTTATTTTTCACTAGAGTTGATTTCTCACTGAAGTAGTTAGAATACACAGTACTCAATCATATTGTTATCTGCAAGAAAAGTGACTGCAACTTTGTTTTAAGGAAGGCCGAGGGACTCAATCTCTGTCTGAATTCATAGGATGAATGTTGTTTCTTACTTATTTCTGTGATTATCAAAAAGTCTATAAATTTTGTAATTCTTATAGAAGTCTGATTCCAATTTTGACTGACAGTCTACCTAATTTTAACTAAGGTAGTTGAAGAATTCATGCATTTATAAATACAAATTTTACTTATATTCTAGAAGAAAGGGAATAAATTAAACAAACAGTCTTTTAGATAAGTTTAAAACTGTTTTAAATTTAGGAAAGACACACTTTTCTGAACAATAAAATGCTACTGAAATATCGAGTAGGTACAAATGCTTTTGTTACCTGGAGCACTTTTGTAATGCTGCAGTCAGAGCTGTAAGTATGTCCCTCACCCAAACAGTGTTTTTTCTACCTATTAGATAGGTTTTAGTCCTTTTTCTCCACCCACCTCCCTCCTGCTTGATTTCCAATGACTTTGATTTTCCTATGAGCATATGAAATAAATTGTATATAATTCATTGATTTTATTAGTGATGATAAGCAATATATATATTCACTTTTTGTGAATGTCAGTTACAATTTTGATAATCCAGACTCTCAACTTGATGATAATTGTGATCCAAGGCATTATATACAATTGAAAAAATTATGAGAAAAATTAACCATACATAAAGCACTCTTCATCTTTAAAATGTGGAATTAGAATATGTTGGTGAAGAATTTGTAATGCTGAAGCTTTTTAAGTTTCTTTAATTTTTCTACAGTTATTAAAATATTTATTTAAATTTATTTGTGATTACATTATTCTCTTCCTGTGGCTTTTTTTTTTGCTTTAAATTAGGACAGTGGATAGAAATTCTAAAGCAGGCTTACATTCCATCACACAAAAAAATGCAATTACAATAGGGTCAGATGGAAAGTTAGAGTTGACCCAGTTTCTTCACTAAATAAATTGATTCTTTATACAATAGCACAATTTTCCATAGAGAATTTATCAACAGAGAAAGATAACTTTCCCTTTTGAATATTTTTATTTAACATTTGTAAGGTCATATTTCCTGTCAACTAGCAAGAGATTTCAATAGTAATTGTTTTGTCACTCAAAAAACACAAAATTTGTAAAACTTTTTGGCAGTGCATTGCCAGAGGGTGGTAATAGCAAATGAAAGCCATTTCTGTTCAAGTGCAAGGTAACCTCATCATTCAATGACATATCTGTTTTATATCCAGATGGGAATCCTCTTTTTATAAACTTTGTTATTTCACATGCTTTTGTTTTCATTGTATAAGTCATTTTATTCTAAGGGTAATGTTATCTTTCAGAAATAATTCATGAAAGCTTACATTTGGATAAATTTATGTCATTTATGTATTATTTTTAATAACAATCAAATAATATTTAAAATATTTTTTGTATTTAATTGATATTAATAAAATTAATTTAAATGATTACAATCGTAAAATTATACTTCTAGTGACATAGTGAACATTTCATTCATGTAGATGAAGTTATTCGATTCAATCTACTTTAATTTCAATGTTGAGACTCAAAACTATGTTTGTCTGACAGCAGATTACACTATTTTTCCTGACACTAGTCTACATATATATATGAAGGCCTAAGGAGCTCATTAGGAAAATAATTTATTCTCAAATAAAATTTATCTTAAACACAATTTGGCATAGTGTAGTGCCATCATTATGAGGGCAGACATTTCATTTGACTCAGGTTAATTTTTTATAACAGGTCATCAGAAAATTAATTAATGATTTCTTATGGTGTTACAGTAAGAACGTTATGACATGAATTGAGGAAGATGCACCATCATCCTTCCCACTTCACAAAAATATGTTATATACAGCTGTAGAAGATAATATCAATGATAAATAATCACAATCTGGGGCAAGAAGGGAAGCAACAGTTTTGAGAAATTAGTGGTTATAAAAAAAATGTCCCTGAAGCTTACCATGCATTTTTATAAAAGTACTAGTCAGCCAACAAGAGGCGGAAGTTGAAAGGGTTTATTCAGACGAATAGATGCAAGGAAGCAGAAGGAAAATCAAATAAGCACCTAAATGATATTCTATTATATTCTGTTTAATATTTTAAACAGTGCTCTGAGATGGTGACTTAAGAGCATCTACATATAACTACACACACACAGAGCTGTATATAACACTGCAATCCTTTGTGGCATATTTCTATCATTTTATAACTAAGGAAATTAAAGCAGGGAAAATTTAAATGATTTGTTTAAGTCGAAAAATTTATTAATTTCTGGATCTAGAATTAGAACTGATTGTTTTCAGCCTTATTCTGAAATAAGGCTTTCCCTTTGTAGAACCTTAGGTCTTTCAAATAGTGCCTCCAGTAGAACTGATGTCAAAGGAGTATTGATGAGATGAATTTTGGTGAAATAAAGGGGTACTGTGTAGGTATTATTTTCTTAAGAATATTAAATATCGCATTCTCCCACACCATGCTAGGAGAATATTTCCCTCTTACATTGATGTTACACTTATCTATGTGATTAATCATTACACTACATTTGGTAAGTTGATGCTTTATAGTCATAAAGTGCGTTGTAGGCCATAAAGTTTCCACTGTAAATAGGTTAAAGTCTGCTGTGGTGGTAACAAAGTAACACACTTTTGGGGGACAACACATTTATAAGAGTGACTTTACCTAACAAATGCAATCAGTGTAACCTGGTTTCTTGTATTCTCAATGAATCGCTGACAATACAAAAAAAAATTAGAAACAAAACAAAACAAAACAAAAAGCAGCCTATGACGACAACAAATGAGTGAGAACTGCCTTAACAAATTAGCCTTAGAAATAGGGCAATGGCCTGGACTGGGCCAGTGTGCCTTAGCTTGCTACTTCCTTTCTTTGGTTTAAGAATGGAGTATGATTCTGTTCATCTGAAAGTACAAAGGAAGTCAATAACACTGGGAACTAAACACCCCAAATCTTGTTCCCTGAAGGCTGCTCCTTTCAGAATTATAAACACAATCTATGCTTATTTAAAAAAAAAAAAAAAGAAAAGAAAAGAAAAAAGAAAAAAAAAATGCAAAAAGGAGAAAGAATCACATATGGTAGCATACCTGGATATAATATTTGAATCATTTTATCTTCTACATGATGTTAAAACAGTTATTTTCAAGTATGTGAAAGACAGAAATATGAAGGTTCATTTTCAAAAGAAGTGAAAGTTATACAAATATTAAATAATTTCTGCGCACCATACTTATGATTGTATCCACATTTTTGTCAGTATGTTTGCTAGGCTAAAACTAAATAGTTAATAAAAGTAAAAATATCACAACAAATCTTTCTCTATTCTTGACTTTAAAAAATATGGTAACTTGAAAAAAATAACAACAAAGCAATAATCCTGTTTTTTAACATATAAACAAGATCATATTTAGTTTCTCTATTGATGAGAAATTTATGAGTTCTAGTATATTTGGCTAGCAGAGAAGAATTGAACAGCATGGGCTTGGTAGACAAAATTAAATTCATCAGTATAGTTATTATGCCAAGCAAATGAAACAATTTACAGATTGGGAGCAGTGTAAAGCACTTTCATTCTGGGCAAGAGCAACATCTATCATTTCACACAGAAATAGAACACTCTGTTCCGTGTGTTCCAGCCTTGGCTCTCAATTCCCAAAATAAATCTTAACCCAGAACAAGTCAGTGATACAATACAGCAGAGAGCACTACAGAGACTCAACAATGCAGTCATTAGTTAATTAATCTGGGTACTCAAAGACTAGTCCTTATTAGAGAAGGTACAGAAATAAAATGGAATGTGCAAGCAGTCATTTTACCTGTAATGTTTCTTATTCTGAGTATAATATACAACCCTGGCAATCTGCATATAGAAAAGTAATAAATTTACACACTCACAAAATATGGCTTTTTAATTATCTTAGTACTTTGAATTAGAGTGTTAGAAATAGTCAACTGATGCAATTTGTGAATGCTGAAAAATATTATGTTCACTAGACTATGTAATTTGGATATAATCAAACAAGTGATTGCCCTAGGCTTTCATAAAATTTTGTCAATACAACTAACAAAGACAGTCTAGGATGACTGTATAATTAACTGTTTATATGTCTATACACTTTTTTGGAATTTGAGCTACTTTAAGACACAGATTATATCTGTTGGTATTTGTACACTTAATAGTATAGTTTGTGTAGGTTCGATATTCCATAAGTAATCGTTAAATTATTTTCAGTGAATTTGGCTTGTTGTTGGTATGGTGCAGGGATATAGAATGGCAGCACTCTTTTTATTCCCTTTATGATTTCATGTTAATTTCAAAGCTTTATCACTCTTGGGTTTTTCAATTCAAATAGGAAGTGAGAAGCATTGTCAAATGTGGCATTGTCTGTGAAACCAAAGAAAAGGTTAAAAATATTCTCCCTACTCTATGAAATTGCAGGTTCTAAAAGGGATTCTCATTAGTCATATTATAAATAAAATGAAATCAAAATATTCTTCTGCGGGCCTTCTCTCAAGGCAAAGCTGTTCTATTTAAAAACATTAAATTTATCAAAAAGAAGATGTTTGTTATAAGAATCAGAGGACCAGTGTTATAGTTTTGGGTAATTGGTTCACTGAAATAGATACATGAGCCACAACTTGCACAAGCAGAGAACCCATTTATTAGTATAACATAGTAATGATACATTTTATTGAATTTAATGTACACTTTAAACAATTAAAGCATTCAGATATTTCTTGTTAATTCTATAAGTATCACTACTGTTTTGTGTTAAGCATCTATGGGGTGTGAGAAAAGCAAATTTTTTCACTCACTGTTGCATCCTCAGATAATCAGATTTGGTGGAGGCATCTGTTGTGATCATTATCTCAGAGAAAAACACACACTAGAAAAGCTATTCTAACCAATGTGGGGAAAAATGATTTCTGGAGCTCCTTAAATGTTCCAGTTATTAGTCCCTTGTCAGATCGATAGTTTGGAAATATTTTCTTTCATTCTGTGGAGTATCTCTTCTTTTTGTTAATTGCATCCTTTGCTGTGAAGAAACTTTTTAGCTTGATGTAATCCCATTTGTCTAATTTTCCTTCGGTTGCCTGGAGGTATTCCTTAAGAAGTCTATGTCCTGAAATGTTTCCCCAAAGTTTTCTTTTAGTAGTTTCATAATTTCAGGTCTTATATTTAAGTCTTTTAACCATTTTGATTTGATTTTTATATATATGTAATAAAGTTCTATTTTCATTCTTCTGCAAGTGGATAGCCAGTTTTCCCAGCACCATTTATTGGTAACACTATCCTTTCTCTACTGCCTGTTCTTGGTATCTTGGTCAGGTATAACTTCACTGTAGATGTGTAGGTCTATTTCTGGGTTCTCGGTTCTGTTCCATTGTTTTTCTACAGTATTATGCTGTTTTGGTTACTTTAGTTCTGTGGTATAATTAGAAGTCAGGTAATGTGATTTTTTTCCCCTTTAGAATAGCTTTCATTAAAAAGTTCAAAAACAATAGATGCTGGCCTGGTTGAAGAGAGAAACAAATGGTTAGACATTGTTGATGGGACTTCAGATTAGTACAACCTCTATGGAAAATAGTATGAGGTTCCTCAAGAAATTAAAAGTGGACCTATATGATTTGATCCATCAATCGCACTACCAAAGGAAGGAAGTCATTTTCATCAAGAAGACACCTGCATAAGCCTCCTAGGGTGCTAAGATTTATCTAACTCTTCTACCTCTTTTATTCCTTCTACAAAAATGTCTGATAATTTGTTGTAAGATAACCTTCCTTTGTTTGTTCCTGTTGTAAGATAACCTAATTTTCCTAAGGAAAAATTAGGCTTTATTTCTTGCAGCCTAATTCACAACTGCGAAGACGTGGAATCATCTCAGGTGTCCATCAATTCATGAGTGGATTAACAAAGTGTGGTATATTATGGAGTAGTACTCAGCCATTAAAAAGAATGAATTAATAACATTTGCAGCAACTTGGATGGAACTGGAGACCATTACTCTAAATGAAACACCTAAAATATAGAAAAATAAATGCCACATATATTTCCCATAAAATTGGAACTAACCAATAAGCATGTGGAGAGAAAAGAAGAAGAAGGAAGGAGGAGGACACAGGTGAAAACTCACCTAATGGGTATAAGGAACACTATTTGGGTGATGGGCACACTGTTGCTATGGCTCAAGCACTACAAAGCAATCCATGTAACCAAGACATTTTACCCCTTTCATATTTTGAAATTAAATACAAAAAGAAGTTTGAAATTAGCAAGTAACATTTATGGAATGAAATAAACATTAAGTTCATACTCAAATGTGTGAATACATGCATACATGGTTAGAAAGGGAAGGTTACCTTATAACAAATTATCAGACATTTTTGTAGCAGGAATAAAAGAGTTAGAAGAGTTAGATAAATCTTAGAACTATAGGAGGATGAGGCAGGTGGATTGCTCTGAGGTAACAAGTTTGAGACCAGCCTGAGCCAGAGCGAGACCCCATCTCTAAAAATAGCGGAACAATGTGGCAGGCGCCTGTAGCCCCAGCTACTTGGGAAGCTGAAGCAAGAGAATCACTTGAGACCAAGAATTGGAGGTTTCTGTGACCTCAGGGCACTCTACCAAGGATGACAAAGACAGAATGTTTCTCAAAAAAACAAACAAACAAACAAAAAAAAACATAAAACAAGAGTTAGATAAGTCACCATTTTCCAATGAAAAGTGTTAATAATTATGTGAATAAATCATTATCAATGAATGGTTAAACCAAGTTTGAGGAGGAATTGGAATTCTATGCAGTATCAAAGTAGTCTCTCACATATTTATTTAAAAGGAAGGGAAGCATATACTAATACTAAAACCAATACTAAAATGGCAGTAATAATTGCATTGTAGGGCGGCACCTGTGGCTCAAAGGAGTTGGGCACTGGCCCCATATACTAGAGGTGGCAGGTTCAAACTCGGCCCCTGGTCAAAAACTAAAAAAAAAAAAAAAAAAAAAAAAAAAAAAAAAATTGCATTGTATTTGATTAACCTAGAGAATTAACCATAAACAAGTTATTCTATTTCACATCACCAAAGATTAGAAAAAGTTATACTATATATCTTTTGATATTATGTCTTAGGAACATTAAATCACCTCTGTAAAAAATCTATACAGAATTGGTGGTGCCTATGACTTAGTGAGTAGGATGCCAGCCCTATATACGGAGGGTAGTGGATTCAAACCCAGCCCTGGCCAAATTGCAACAAAAAATAGACGGGTGTTGTGGTGGGTGCTAGTAATCCCAGTTTTCAGGAGGCTGAGGCAAGAGACTTGCCTAAGCCCAAGAGTTGGAGGCTGCTGTGAGCAGTGTGATGCCACGGCACTCTAGTGGGGGTGATAAAGTGAGACTCTGTCTAAAAAAAAAAAAAAAAAAAAAAAAAAAGTCTATACAGAATTGATCAGGTAACTAATACAGTGGAAAACAAATAGACTCTCATTTTAAAAATCACAACACTTTTAAAGACAAACACTAGGAAACTGTTTCAGTTTAAAGGTACATGATAAATAAATCTAATATCTGATATTAGACTTTAAGTTCTACCAGGACAGAAAATTGCCATATAAGATAGTCTTAGAATAATTTACAAAATTTATTAAAGAACTATAAATTATATAATGTCATCATCATAAAAATACGGTAATACTGATATAGTTATTGATCTGAATACATGTATTTTTAGTTATATGAGAGAATATTGAGTATTCCTCATCTACAAAAGGATCGTACAAAATATTTTGAACTTACTGAAACTTTTATTTTATCTCACACTCTCTGAATGGCAGAATACCAATAGATTACTGAGATGATTTTCACGAGGTCTTTGATGAAATGAAGTTGAGAAGTTGTTGGGTGTTGCAGTCATCTGAAGACATAACTGAACTGGAGGATCTGCTTCAAAGTACCCATGTATACTCATGTGGCTTTTAGCTAGAAGTCTCAATTCCTCACCAAGCAAAACTCTATAAGGTGGTCATGTCATGTAACCTAGTTTCCTAGGAGCAAATGATCTAGCAGACAGCAAGAGAGCAACTGGCACAGAACCTGCAGTGTTTGGCCAGCATGGCCACATATCAGAGGTGACAAACACCAGCCCTTCTGCTATCCTTCACTTATCATAAGCTAATTACAGTACATTGTGTGGGAGGAGGATTACAGAAGTATGGGAATCTTGCTAGACCTTCTTAGAGTCATGCTACCACACCAAAATACTATCAATAAATTTGATCTAATTTATGGACAGAACATTCTACCTTCAAGGAAAAGAACACATATATTTTTCAATTACACATAAAATAGTTCAAATAATGGACTATATTCTTATGTTTTCAAATGTTCCATATAGTCATAATAACTGATGTCATCCTGAGTACATGATCTATCAATGAATTAGAGTAGACATGAATAACTGAGAGATATCTTGATAATCACCAAATATTTAAAAACTAAACAAACATTTCTGAATTATTTAAGGGTAAAATAAGTAAAAATACAGCAACTTAGGAATGTATTTTGAATAAAACTAACATATTACAATAGTGCGTCCAAAGCAATGATGGGAAGCAAGTTTATAGCACTCATTGTATTAAAAAACCAAAGTATCATTAATGATTTAAAATTCCTCATTAAAAACTACCAAATTTATGCAAAGTTTGATGGTGAGCACATGGACATGACTGCTATTGTCATTTGCTGTAAGTGTAAAATTTTTGCATGTATTAATTACAGTAGACCCTCTATAATTGACCACCTTTCTGCATTGACTACCTCTTTAAGTTGACCTTGTTTTCATAGACCAGACAGACACCACATGTGTGTATCAGTATAGTAGATGCTGTTCCTCATGTTGACCACCTCCATATGTTGACCAGTTTGTTATAGTCCCTTGGGTAGTCAACTTGCAGGGGTTCTACCATAATAACATTTTGCTTATTGTTTGTTTGTTTGTTGAAGAAAATACTTGCTGAGCATTTTTAGGTCCCAAACTCATAAATTCAAAAACATTGAGAGATGACTAAAATTGTGAGAATACAGTCAGCATCTTAATTATAGATGACTAAATAAAATTCAGCTAATGAGCTTAGTTTGCTCACAGTGAGGTCAGAGGAAGGCATGGAAATAAATAAATTACATAAAGCCATAATATAGCACATGCCTGAAAATGCATATGCAGAAATAAAATTTTTTTAAACTACTGCAAGCAACAAAATAAATTAGTTTAATTACTCTGTGACCCTCTTTGAAAATGTTTTTATACGCAATATAAAAAATGGAATGACCAAGAGCCATGGGTAAAAGACTAGGACGTGATTCTTCTTGTAGGGGAGGAGGGGAGGGTCACTTTATTGCCTTTGCTTGGGTGCAGTGGCATGATCATAGATCCCTGGAACCTCAAATTCCTGGGCTTAGGTGATCCTTTTGTCTCAGCATCCAAAGTAGCTGGAACTATAGGTGTGTGACAGCACATCTGGCTATATTTATTTATTTATTTACTTATTTAGTAGAGATGAGGTCTCACGATGTTGCTCAGGCAGGTCTTGAACTCCTAGTTTCAAGGCATCCTCTTGTCTAGACTCCCCAAAGTTCTAGGATTATAGGCATGACTCACCATGCAGGTCCCAGGGTATGATTTCATTCTTGCCACTTCCTATCTGTATAAGCTTGGACTTATTCTTTAGTGTCTCTGGGCCTAAGGTATCTAATATGTAGAAAAGAGAAACAAAATAGTGTATATTGTCTTAGTTTGTTGGAATGTATTATTTAGGGAGTGAATCAATGAACATGTATGAGGATTATTAAAATGATAGCCATTATTAGTTTTAAACATTATTACTGATATTAATTATATACAGAAACAGAAGACAGATTCTACCAATATCATACTAGTTGATGTTACAAATCAAGGACTAAAATACTTTGGTATACTCAAGGAAAAATAAAGATAATTTGGACTGAAAAACATCAAAAAGAGGAGATAAATTAAGCTGTCCAAATAATAGTGAATTTCCGACATGGACAATAAATTTCTGACCCAAACAATAAAAGAAAGAATAGAGTGCAGAAATTTTGTGAACCTGGGTAAAGGACTAGTCGGTAAGAATATGCACTCAAATCTAATTAATGTTTATAACATTTAAGGGAAAATGATGATATAAATACACACGTGGATTTGGTCAATTACATATAGGTCAAATTAATTTGTTGGGATCAAGGAATAAGGATAATACTGGTATAATGAGCTTTTTAAGGATGTGGTCTTTTTTAAGAATAAGGTTAAGCATAAAGTAGTAAGATAATGTGGAAAACCGAAGCTAATGAATTTGGAGGTGGGCACTGCCTTCAGTGTTTTGCCAGATCTCCTCTCCATATGAGGAGAAAATAATTGTTATATTTCAATGTTGAGTTTAGAACTATTCAATAGAATAAAAACACAGTCAAAAATATGTTATGCACATTGAGTGTCATTGAGGGTTTTTTCTTTTTGGTGCAACAGTCTTCACACATTAGTTAACAAATTGTAATCACATGTAACTTAGTTTTTTGTTAGTATCAAGTAAAAAAAAAAAACAAAAAAACAAAAAACACATACTTGTCCTGATAAACCTGTTAGGTTAAAAGTACAGATTAGATAGTTTTGCTTCCTTGAAATATGAAGAATAGAATTTTGCTTTTGTTAGTCCACATTCAGGAGAAAAGGACAGATAGCAGCTCCTGGCCATGGTTTCAGATCGCCATGGAAGAGCCTCTATCACTTAATTTATTCTCATTGCTTTTGGCCCAGTTCTGTCATTGACTTGAAAGACTTTCATATAAATGACACTAATGCTCTTTCACACTGAGTGCTGGCAGCTCACATAGGAATATTGGATAGAGAATTTTTATCAAGTTTTGATTCATTTTATATGAGAATTGCAAGTGAGTTCACTATGAATTATTCTTAATGTTGGAGGAATAAAACAAGTGAACCATCATTGGAATAAACATTAATAGAAAAAAATGGAAATTTTTGAGTCATTCATATTTTTCCATTTTTCAAATGGAAAATTTGAGTCATTCATATTTTTCCTCACTACTTATCTTTATAATTTAATATAAATGTTATAAAATTAACAAATACTTATTTAAGTTAAAACCAACATTTACATAGTGACTATACTAGACGTACAAACACACACATTCACACACACCCCATACATACAAACACACAAATATTGATATATGTATTAAGTGACAAAAATTACACAGTTCTTTGAAATAACCTAAAAAAAAAGATTCCCATGTCGTACCAATATACCCATTCCCCAAACACAGGAATGTTAATGTTTCTTTTTACCATTTTGGAAATAAAAGTAGAAAAGTACTCAAAAATAGATTTAAATGTGTTTCTATTCTTATTTTGAATGGAAATGAAGTTACTATTCATGATATTTTACACTCGATTGTTTCATTTAAAAATATTTTATCAATTCTAACTCCTGTATATTTGATCTCTTGGGCTGCCAACCATTATATTACACCATCCACCAATTATGAAGGGTCCCACAGACCTTACTGAGCTTTAAGTATCTGGGTATTGCTTCCAACTCAACTAATGTTTACAAGCCCACCTTTTTTGTTCTTTGGTAAAAAACTGGAAAACAGGATGTAAGTCAAAGGGTATCTGAAGAGCTTTGGAAAGAGGCCCTACCCAGCCTTAGGGCCTACACAGCCTTCAAAGATGTAAATTCTGCCTTAAGGCTCTATTTACAAGAACCTTAAGGCCAAGCCAATTGCTTTAAATCCTTACGAGCCACTGTCATACATTATATACCCCACACTTTGGTGATTTACAGGTTTTTGTTGTTGTTGTTGTTGTGTTTTTACTTTTAACTGTCACACTTGGGAACAAAACACATTGAAAATTGCATCTAGAAGACGAATTATACATTATAATCTCCCTGAATTCCATCAAGCAATTCTTCTTGGTTACCTTATTTTCTATAGATGTTCCAACTGCCCCAGCCATCAACAATCACCTCCGTTCTGTAAAATTCACTCAGAAATGTGTGATTTCCACTCTTACCTCAACCATAAACATGTATACAAATCGTCAGTTTTTTTCTTGTTATCCTCTTAATGGGTGACCAGATATTCGGCACCCGTCATCAACTCTATCATTTTCACACTGTAAATTTGTCATCAAAGAAATCAAGTGATCTCTAATAATGTTCCTTGAAATATCTCACTAGTCTCACATTATTTCTGAGAGTCATTTTATCAGCTCACTGATAACAGGTCACTCTCTCAGGCTACTTTGTCAAGTGATACCACTGAATCGCACCAGAGTCATGACATGAATAATTTCAACCTTTCTTTTCATTGCAATTGCTTTTCACCACATTCAGACTAAATTTATTACTGATAAATAGTTATATAGATGCAAATTATCTCAATTTCTTTGTGTCTCTTTTTCCTCACTCACCAATGAAACTCAGCTTCCTCAGAAAACCAACAACCGACTTTCTTCAGATAATCATTGAAAAAAAATCAAAGAAAAACAATCAAATATATTATTTAAATGTATAATTTCACACTTTATCTTTGAACTTAGCATCACTTTGAAACACAAATTATTCTCTAACATTTGGTAGGGGACAATTTTCCATGAATGTTTTCCAGTCTCTTCATGGTCTGGGTTTCTAGAGCAAAGATTCCCTGATCAAAAGTACACAAAATTTCAGTTAGATGAGTGGAATAAGTTCAAAAGACATAGAGATGTTCTGGTAACTACAGTTGATAACAATATAGTTTACCCTTGAAAATTTTAGATTTCACTATTAAAAAATACGTGATATAATGCATATGTTAAATAGTTGATTTAGCCATTCCATTTGTGAGAATATGTGTGTGTGTGTGTGTGTGTGTATATATATATATATATATATATATGTATTATATATATAAAATCATCACATTCTGTACTATAAATGTGTATGATTTTTGTCTGTAAAATTCAATAAAATTGATTATGTGTATACTGCAAATTAGAGATTATGTATTACTCAGAAATAATTCATAGATTTATGTCCCTAGAAGCTGGGTAGTTAACAATCCAGTGCAGTGAAACTAGTTAGAAATTTTCTTACATGATCCTAGGAGGAGAACGTTTGTTTACACTCAAAAACAAAGCACTAACTTAGACACCTTTGGTTCCATTGTATGCTGCAGGCTCTGAGTATCCCATTGCCTGCAGGGAAAACTAAAAAGAAAGCAAGACAAAAACATTTAACCTGTTGTCTCATCTAACCTGGTGAGATAAACTAATTCAGATCCCCAATTTTTGGTCTAATCCTGATGACAAATACAAATACTAAATATAGTATTAGTGACTTTCTAGCTGGAAACATACTTCACTTGAGATATTTCAAGTAGTAAAATAATTAGAATCTCATATACAATCATTGAAAGAGCTAGACATGTGAAAGGTAGAAATCCAGATGTTCAGAACGTGCAAAGATAGCTGTAAACCCTCATGCCATCCTCTCACAAGCAAAAGTATTAGCAGCAATAAAATAAATGAATCCCAGAAACTTCTAAGATCTTTATCTTGCTGGTACCTGGGCCTCTGTTCATACCTGCAGCAGAAAAATAATGTCTTCTATTCTCTCTTACAAATTTTGCCCAACATTTCTCAGTCTAAATTGAAAATCTGCTTTCAAATAACCATGGGGAGCATAGTTCCATGGTATCTCTTCTTTGGTGCAAGGGAATTTATCAGGTGAGCAGAGACACGCAAGAGTCACATATTTATTTTGACAAACAAATTTCTGCCAATGTATCTTGTCCATGAGATTTCCTGTATCTCAGTTTTTTCTATTGTCTCCTTCCCACCCCTCCCTTCTTTCTCTCCTCTCCTTTCTCCTCACCTCTTGCTCTCTGTCAAAGGGAGTGCAGAGGCGGCTAAACAGTGGATATCAAAGTCATACGGAAACGACGCCTGAGTTTAAATCTCAGAATGTGTCATGTCCCTGAATAAGTGTGCAATGCTGTCTCTTTTTTCGTGGAGTAAAACAACTGGGCATTCTCACTACACTTCTTTCATATGGTATGTGGGTGTCCAAGCCTTTAACGGCCTTTCTTCAAATCTTGTGGCTTTCAGTTTAAGATGGCATTTAGTTTCATCAAAAGTACAGCCTATATCACTGTACGTATTCTTGAAATTTTAATGGGGAAATGCAAAGCTTTAGTGAGCCTTGTAAAAAACTGCCTTTATCTTGTTCACTGATAATATTTCCATTCCTTGAGTATTGCTGTAGTCCAGGTATAGAAACTTGGAATTTCGCTTGTACACTGATCTTTCCTTTCCTAGATATTCTATTTGCACCCTATTAATGCTTCTGTTATAGCTGAAATATATTTTATTGTTTTGATTGCTGCCAGCAGTTTTTTACATCCTGGGTTCACTACAAGTATTACTTTTGCTTTTGTGATAGTACAATTAGGGAAAATCTAGACCTGCTTTGACTCTTATTAAAAACCTCCAAGTGGAGTAGGAGATACAAATCTTAGATACCAGCAGAGAATTTATCTTTATTAACGTATGAGGTTACAGTATTTTCTCACTGAAAATCTATACATTGACAATTTTTTAAATTATCTAAATTTGAACATAAACCTTACCAATCTTCCAGTAGAGTCATTTAGGAATTTTTTTAGTTTAAATTGTTTTTCATCATTGAGATAAAAGTTGAAGGAGTTGGTAAAGTGCTGTTCAAAAGTTGTTCAATTCAAAATATATAAAATCACTGTTATCTTTCAATGCCATCTATTTTATTTCTCTTTCCCTATTATCCCTGATTCTTTGCATTGCCGTTGTTAGCATTCTGAATATTATCGGTATATCCCTAATTCTTTGCATTGTCATTGTTAGCATTCTGAGTATTATCGGTATATCCAGGGGAAATAACTTCCTCCTCCTCTGTCAATATCACATTTTTAGATTGCTATTCATTATTTGTCTTACTACAGTTTTTGCAAAGTGTTATGCAAAGTGATTACCCTCACAACCATCCACAGGATCTGAGCCGTGTGACAGAGAGTAGGAATTCCCTCCTCAGAACATGTTAATCATAAGTGAGGCATTTTACAGACGTTCGGATATTCTTTAACTGTCTCAATTACTTTTTTCCTTCCATTATCCTATGTTGATAAAAATTAATTAAATCTATAATTTTTCTAATGACACATTTACTTTCTTTTTTTTTTATTGTTAAATCATAGCTGTGTACGTTAGTGCAATCGCCTGTACCCATTCTAACATGCACCATAGATGTGGCCCCACCCATTACCCTCCCTCCACCGAAACGACTTTCTTTTTTTTGTAAAGTTCCCATAGGTATTATATTGTTTAAGGACTTCAAGTCAGACACACACACACACACACACACATACACACACACATATATTCTCATCTCAGAAATTATTATTTACATAAAACTTATTTTAATTTCATTTGGTGAGTGAGCTTAGAAACCCTTTATTATAATAGGTAGGGTGGGAAAATTAAAATGATGCTTGATAACAAATGCAACCTTTAAAATTACTGCATAATTTCTTAATTTTTTCAATGAAAACATTTCCTTATGCATCTAACATTTTTCATGACCAAGGATGCCCAGAAGCCATTACTCAGTACAGGATGGAAGCTGTTTGAGGTTAGTGTTTACCTGTGTCTCAGATGTAACAGCAGAGTTACTTAAGCTACTGACTTCAGATACCTGTATGTAATGCTGCTCTTCCAGGCTCCCCAAATTAATATCACCAATAGCTTATTCTTTCCAACCCCAAACATTTTCACCATAGGGAAACTATAAATTCCCTTTTTGTGTGTAATATTTTAGTACCTGGGAGGGTAAAGAACAATGATAATGGTAAAGTACCCCAATTCCAGTGTGAGCATTCTTCCATGAATTAGGCTTATCATAACTTTCCCACACTTTTTTTTCTTTTTTTTTTGGCTTAAGTTTTAAGCATCACCCACCTCTATCCCTCAGGAACTGATCTTTAAAAACATTAAATTCCATATATCCTGTAAGCTCTGTAGTCTTTTCTGCATCATAAAACTTATGCTAATAGCTTGTTGATGAATATCCTGTTCCATTGGCATCCTTACTGCATGAGTCCCTTCTAATAATGCTTGTAATCTCTTCAAACTGACTTTCCACCTAAGGAATCTCCTGTGACATATGTCCCTCTTTTCTTAGCATGTATTTTTACCATGATGAAAGCTTCCTAAGATGTATTTCAGTTTAACTCAATAGGGTCAGGCTGCTGGCTAACGTCCCCACAGAGCACTTGGAACACCTGGAGCAGGATTGATAATGGCATTATCTATATTGTTGGCATTAAACACACCGATGGGATTTGTATAATGTAGGAATAAGTCCTAACCCAAAAAACACTGCTCATGTCATTGATCTTCTAATTCTAAACATGTTTCTGTCTATGATGGTATTCCAGTACTTTCTCATATGTCCTTTATGTGAGAATATTATTTATAAAGTCATAACCCAACTTCCTTAAATCTGTCAAAATACTTTATTTTCAAATGCTTTAACTCTGTTGTACCCAGAGTCATATTTGAGTACGTGAAGGAGGATCTCACTTGGTGCCTGGAATGATAGCTACAATCTGATTTCTCCATACTCAGAAAGCTGTCTTAATAAAGTAGTATCCATTGTTGGCCATACAGATTCAGCAACTCCACTGTTCAGTATTGGACACCATTTTCAGTTCTTTGGTAGTACTTCTATCAGGAGTCTGAAAAAATAACTTAGTGTACAAAGCATAGTCTACACACTACACATTAATAGTTATAGTGTCCTGATCTTTTTTATCTGTGTTACTCAGGTATAGTTACTCAGTAATATAAGTACATTTGTAGAAATTTAATTTTTTTTCAGAGAAGCTGGTTTATTTTTGACAATATAGCTTTAGTGTGTATTAGATCAGAAAAAGAAAAGATAGTTTACAGTATTTCTCCCTTAGCAAAGTAGTATCTATACTGTGGTTTCGCTTTCTGTAGTTTCAGTTACCCACAGTCTAAAATTATGAAATGGAAAATTCCAGAAATACTCAATTCATAGGTTTATGCTGAAATGAGCAAAAAAGGTATTCATTTCAAGTAAAAAAGGTATTCATTTCAAGTAAGAGATGATCACACAGATTCAGGAATAGGTTTGGACTGAAAAATGTAAAAGTTATTACAGCGTCTGCCTCTGCTGAGGGAGAAGATGCTGATCCATTTCTGATAAAGTTGAAGACATTGATTAAGAAGGAAGGATACCATACAAAACAAGTCTTCAATTGTGATAAAACTAGGGTCGTATGGAGATTCCCTGTAGAATCTACATTCATGGTGGTCCAAAGGAGGCACAGAAGTATAAAATATGAAAGGACAAATTAACATTTTTATTATCTGGCAGCAAACAAATACTATCCTTGGTTTCCAGCCTCCACTGTGGATAAGGAGAGGGCAGGAATGCTGTGGTATTCTTTTGCTTTAATGAGTTCAGCAGAAATGACATTAACAACTTGCCCTGGAAGTGACAACCACTTATGAGCACTTTTACCCTTGACTATCATCTCCCCGTTTCCACTCAGTACCTCTTTTGAATGTGGAGTGACCTAGTTTATTTTTCCTTGTCTTTCTTGTATTTGGTTATGCATGTGGGTTTCTACTGCTTTTCTAAATTTGGAAAATACATTACAATGATTTCTTTAAATTTTTGCACACTACTTTCTTTTCCTTGGAAACTCTAATTATCCATATATTTATTTAGGTCCTTAAAGTTGTTTCACAATTCTTTAATAATATGTTCTATTTTGCATCCTGTTTTCCTCTTTGTGTTTTATTTTGGAGAGTTTCTATTACTTGTTCCAAGTTATCAAACTTTTGCATCCATTAATTTTACCCAGTGCATTTTTTTATGCCAGATGTTTCTCCTTTTATCTCTAGAAGTACAATTTGCTTTTTAAATATCTCTTCAGTTTCTATGTCACATAATCAACCATTCTTTTAGCTTATTGAACATATAAAATACAATTAGAATAATTGTTTTGATACCCTTGCCAGCTTGTTTTAAGTTTTGTGTCAGTGCTGGGTAAGTATTGACAAATTGATTTTGCTTTCTATTATGGAGATGCGTTTCCACCTGTTGGCAGGTCTGCTAGTTTTTTATTAGGTACCCATTAGTGTGAATTTTACCTCATTGAACACTGAATATTCCTAATTACCGTGAATAGTCTTCATTTCTGTTCTGGATTGCAGTTGCATTACATCAAAATGGTATTTTCCCTTGAGGTTTGCTATTAAAGCTTTGTTAGACAGTTTTAAGAGTAGCACTTACTTTTGCAAAAGTCTCTTGAATTGTGTGGTGTTCCGACTTGGCTGGTCGACTTCTGTGAGCTGCAGCACTGACCACGTTTATTACAGATTTTATCGCTGAGGTGTTTTTGTCTTATTCTGGGGTTTCCTCACATGACTGTGCAGATAAATGCTCTCTTGAATTCTGATCGTGTGTGGATCACCAGGATTCTCTATGGCAGAAGCTCCTTCCTGACTCAGCCTTGAGTCTGATCATCCCAGATGCTCATCTCTGTCTTCTCATTTTTGGACTCTACCTGGTTTTTCCCTTCTTTTGCTATGCCTGCAATCCCTTTCGAGGCACTAAAATTCACACAACTATAACATTTCACATTCTTTTCCACCTCTAAGAAATTATTATTCTTCAGTAACTGGAGATCAAAGTCTCAAACATTGGGCTATCAGTATTTTGCCTGGGTTTTTATTTGTTTCAGGAAGGAATGTAAATCCAGCTCCTCTTAATACATGGGGTCCTGAAGTGGTAGTCTGTGTTCTCTAAAACTGTTGTCTTGGGCCAGGCACCAAAGCTCATGCCTGGAATCTTAGTTATCTGAGAGGCCAAGGCAGGTGGATCACTTGAGGTTAGGAGTTCAAGACCAGTCTAAACCAGTACAAGTCCCCGTCTCTTCTAAAAATAGATTATCTAGATGGGCATTGTGGCTTGAATTCAGGAATTGGAGAGCAGATTAAGCAACAGCTCAGGAGCTCGATACTAGCCTGAGCAAGAATAAGACCCCATTTCTACTTAAAAACAGAAAAACAGGCCAGGCATTCAGGCAGGCACCTGTAGTCCAAGCTACTTGGGAAGCTAAGGCAAGAGGATCACTTAAGTGTAATAATTTGAGGTTGTTGTGAGCTATGGTGCCACCACACTCTATCCAAGGTAACAGTGAGACTCTGTCATAAAAATCCATAAATAAATAAATTTATTGTCTTAGGGGTATGAAATGTAACATTCATGTTTTATTATTTTGTATTTTATTTAAATGCTGCATATTCCTCACTATACTTTAAAGGTAACTAATTATCTGTATGCTTTAATCAATACTTTCTTCATACCTAGTGGCTAGAAACAATCTCAACCTCAACATCTTTTTTGCTTCTAAAATCTAAACCAAATTATTCATATAAACATAAGGAATAAGCCTTATACAAACTAAGATATTAGAGAAAACAAAAAGAAAATTGTTTCATTAACATGATTTAAAATGTGCTAGAAATTGCCATTGATGTAATATTTGAAATTAAGTAGGACTCTGCAAGAGTTCATAAATAATGAGATCATTTCAATTTCAAAAGAAACAACTCTTAATACCACCAAAATTGGGGGAAAGGCCTCATGCTGACAAAGATATTTTGCACAGTAGTGTATCACTTTTTATCACAGGAATTAAATTATCCCAGTTTATATGTGGCACTGTTATTCTTTAATTTCTCAGTTTCTCAGTATAAGTAGCTGAAGCAAAGGGATTATTTATGTAACATTTTCTTATAAATAATGGACTAAATGAAACCTCTTAAAATACGCAAATTTATTATCTGGAATCGACTAAATCAGTGTCTTAATTGACCTATCTCCTTAAGCTATTGGGACACTGACTTGGAAAGCACTGGGGATGCTGAAGTGAGTAATGGTTGCAATCTCAGGGAACCTTTGTAGATATAGACACATGAATAAGGCCCATTATAATAACTGTCATAATGGGGATACTGCTTGAGTGCAGGAATTTGTGACCAGCCTGAGCAAGAGCAAGACTGTATCTCTGAAAAGAGCTAGGAATTGTATCCGATGCTTGTAGTCCCAGGTACTCTGGAGGTTGAGGCAAGAAGATCACTCCAGCCCACGTGTTTGAGGTTTTGCTGTGAACTATTACACCACTCCACTCTACGGAAGATGACAAAGTGAGACTCTGTCTCATTAAAGAAAAAAAAGAAAAAGTAAAGGGACATAGAATATGCATAATAAATTCATCCTACAATTAATATGATTGTTTATCACACTTACACTTTTTTAGTCAATAGTCTATTTCACCTCTTCCCACCTCCTACCATAGGTAAAGGGCTGTTACATCTTAGCTCACAGCAACCTCAAACTCCCTCAAATTCCTGGCATCCAAATGCTCTTGCCTCAGCTTCCCTGAGTAGCTGGGAACTACAGGCCTACCACATCTGACTGTTAGTTTGTTTTGTTTTGTATTTGTTTTTTCTATTTTTTAATAGACATGGAATCTCATTCTTTCTCAAGGGTTTCTGGGACTCCTGAGATCAAGCAATATACCTGCCTCCAGCCTCCCATAGTGGTGGGATTATGGGCATGAGCCACTGTGCACAGCCAATTTCACTTATTAATGTGCAGATTGGATGAGGTTAAACAAGTTTGTCTCGGCTAATATTCAACTGATGTAAGTTAATTTTGACATTTTTCCAAAGTTCACCTTTCTGTGTTTATCAAAGGCTAAATATACTATAGAAACTCAGTACATATGTAGAAAAATAATTGTGAAGAGTCATCTACTAAATGGCTTCTCAGTGGGCTTTAAAGTATGTGATAAAAGCAGTAAATTGTGTAAGGCATATTAGTGTTTATTACAAACATATTTGCAGCATTTCTTTTGAAATTTTTCCTTCCCATTATTTTAATGGAATTTGAAACCGTTTATGTCATTCAAAAAGAGCAACATAATTGAAATATGTGTACGTTGGACCTTTTATTTCACATTGTACATGTATTTTATGCATACCACTCTAATGCAATTCATCAAGTTATCCAAGACATTGAGCTTTTTATGCACACACACACACCCCTGCATGTACAACATGCTATGCTCCATGCTTATGACATTCATCTAAGTGACTTCAACCCCTGGAGAAGAGCTAATGTGGGATCAAAAGTACTCATCCTTGAAAATCTGCAAGTTACCTGTATTTGAACAACTGAATACTTTCGATAAAAAGATCTAAATATAAAAAGAGATGAAGCCAGAGGTATCTTTTATAGTTAAACTACACATTTGCCTAGCATTCACCAAAATTTGTTTTTATTGTTTTGCATTGTTTTCTGTCAACATGTATTTTAAGAAAAAAATAATTCTATGATATAATAAATGTTAGAACTGTTGGATAAACGCACACATTAGATAGAAAATATCTAATAAAATGATTTAGTTAACTAACAGGCAGCAAGAGAGAGCAACTGAGTGCAGAGTGCACAGCATGTAATTTCTGCTCCAGCCTGTGTAGAACTGGGAAGGACGGACAAGTTTGGGTCCTGTGGCCATGTTGCCTGCAGGGCTGTGCCTTCCCTGCCTGTCCTGGCTTCCTTTCAAGTCTGTACAAATTCTAAAACATTCCCCCCGTAACTGCTTTCCTTTCTCTCCTATGCTATGTATGCAAACCCAGGAGCCACTGGACCGTCTCCAGAAGCAATCCCTTCATTACTGTACTTTCCCTCTTTTTGTGAGAGTAATCAAACTTTTCACCTGGAGCAATCACAAGTATCAGCCGGGGGTCTCACTAGGCCATGAATGAAAAGAGTTCAAGTACTCTATTCCTCATATATCCTGCAGGATCAATTTTATTTTTCTGATTTAAAAGAAAATGAGGAATGGAGAAAAAAGAGTAAAGCAGAAGAACAAAATACAGTAAAATAAAGCAGACCTCAGCAACACAAATGCGACATGAAGCGAGCACCCATCATTTCCTCAGGAAGTTTAAATGTAACTTAGACCTACTTACTACTCCTACTTACTAAATTATTATCTAGGTATTTACTTTCACAAAATGTGGTCTATTGTAAAATGAATGTGCTTATTGTAAAATGAATCTAAATTTCTTACAATATGTTCAGAAAGGCCTATAGTTACCGGAAATTTACCTTTTACATTAGAAAGAGCACCTTATCAGCAACTGAAATCTTGTTCATAAAAATGATGACATGGTAGAGAAAATATGATATGTGGGGAAAAAAAAAATTGGGAACAGGAAAGCTATAGAAGTAAACCTGAAAATTAATACAAAGGAGAGCATTAATGTTATCCAGTGTTACTGAATTCAAATTTTTAAGTACTTATTTTTAGATATATATAAATATATGTGTGTGTGTAACTATACGTAGATAGTTTGTCAGCATGGTTTGCAGTTGTGTGCCTCGGAGTTCACGATGCTCTCTCATCTTTGTTAGAGAATAGTTGTACATCCCCAATATATCATAAGCACTCTTGTGGCTTTATTAATTCAAAGAAAATAAAGCAGACGATTGAGCTAAACCACTCCAGTGTCCTTTTGTAGTGGGAGGTGTACCTAGTAACCTGCCAAGTGACCAATAACCTCTCTTCTCCAAAACAGATAGAGGGGTGTGTGTGTGTGTGTGTGTGTGTGTGTGTGAATGGAAAGTTTAACACCAATTAGCAAAAAAAAAAACCCAAACTTTATAACATTTAAGATGATCATTCATAAACTAGGAATAACTGAAAACATTTTCTTCATATACAATTATTAAATTCACATAGATCTATAAATATACATTTAAAAATTATTTAAAAAATTTTTCTAAATTCTCATAAAAAATCTCATAAAATTACTTCAAATTCAATGACTTCAACATTTCTACTATTATTTGAGAAAAATTCTGTGAAATTTGGTGCTCCTTGCTAAAAGCAAAAATGTGGTTAAAATCTATTAACAAAATATTGATCTGCCTTCTGTTAAGGTATGCCCCTTAAAATTTTCTTTCACATTGTTTATTATTGTACATGCAATAATAAAGTAGAGTGAAAAGAGCAATTGGATTATTTGATGCCACAAAGTTAGCAATAATATTTTGGTAGTAAAGTTTTATACACTCATAAGCTACTAAACCACTTAAGATTAGATCACCTTGTTAAAATTTACAAAACAAGTGTGATAGATTAATGGTCCTCCAAACATATCCACATTCTCATGCCCAAGACCTGTTAATATGTTAGTTACCTGACCTATCAAAAAGGATTTTGCAGATGTGGATAAATTAAGGACCTTGGCATGGGTGAATTACCCAGAGGGTGGTATGTTACCAAAAGGGTCCTAAAGAGGGAAAGAGGTAGGGAAGAGAGTCCGAGTCAGAGAAAGTGAAAGAAGCAGATTCAGAGAGATTTGAAGCTGCTATACCGTTGACTTTGAATGTGAAGTATGGGGCCAAGCAACATAGTTGCTCTAGAAGCTGGAAAAGGCAAGGGGAATTCCACCAGTACCCCTCCCTCCACCCACCTCCCACCTCCCTCCTTTCCCTTTCCCCCTACCCCCTATTCTTAGGTTGTAACTGGGTTATAGCTTTCATGTGAAAGCCCTAAATTAGTTTATAGTAGGGCTGAGTACATTGGGTACTTTTTCTTCCATTCTTGAGATACTTTACTAAGAAGAATATGTTCCAGCTCCATCCATGTAAACATGAAAGAGGTAAAGTCTCCATCTTTCTTTAAGGC